>APFE031096172.1:67397-103172 GCA_000404065.3 Pinus taeda
AATCAAGATCTTTGTACGGTGGAAAATGAAGGAATTTTGCATCTTGACAGTCAACATGAATTACATGAAATGGATCAGTAGTATGAGGAAAATTTATATAATATTTCACTTGAAAATATTGAAGACAATCACTGTTTGAGCAAAAGGAAACAAAAGGACTTATCTCCTTTGTCTAAAGACGAGATAGATCAACTCTTGCACGGTCATGTTCCAGCTCAAGCTAAAGCAGATTTGTAGTGCACACATGGTCAAGAAAGTGTTGGCGAAACTTCTTCCTCTTTTGAAAGTGATGACAGTCTGGTGAATAGCTTTATAGATCAGCAGGTTGAAGATGTCCATATGACTAAAAGTGATGAAAGAAAAAGGGTCGGTTCAAATCTATCCATAGAAGAAGACAAGATGCAAGGAAGTCCAGTTCTAATTCCAGAATGTGATAATGTCAAGACAACCATTTCAGATGTAGATTCAGATTGTGATGACCAAGAAAACCTTGTACTAAGTCCCATGAAAGAGAATTCTGTTGTTAAAATTACCTTAAATGAAGAAAACAAAGTTTTGAATCCAAATGTTCTCATGTCATCAGAACAAAGCCTTCATAAAGAGGTAGTCCAGTCAGCTCGTGAGCAGCAAGATGAGAATTTTATTCAAGTGAAAAATATCCAGGTGAATTTATAGTAGATGATATAAATGATTGTGTTGGGTTTCAAGAATCATTTGAAGTTTCTTTTCTCATGATTGATGAATGTAAAGACAATCTGGCTATCATATCATATGAAGATGATCTACAATATATCGAGACTTCAACAGATCAGACCATCCAAGATTCCCTTTCAGATTCATCCTCATATGTCTCATGTTTTGAAATGTTTTTTGAAGAGGAAATCTGCTCATCCACTTGTTCAGAAATTTTTGAGGACCAAGACCATACTTTTTTTGAAGTACATTATGAAGGAAGATCAGAATCAAAAGAAAAGGACATCTTGTTTCCTCAACAAGAGGTAAATCTTCATGTTTTTCATGATCCAATGGCAAATCTGCTGCAGATAGCAGTGAAGGTCATTATTGCAGTACTCAGTGATGAAGGAGATCATCGTCAATTATGTTTTTGGAGGCCCAGTTACCAGCATCTATTGTTGACTAGAAGATCTGATCAGGAGAATCAATCAAGGAGGCATCTACTTGATTGGTTACATTGGAAGACACATTACACATGATTGTACATATTGCATTAGTACACAGGTGGCTGTCATCATGATTTGAAACCCTCGAATCTTGATGGACTGTAGCCATTGAAACAAGTTTCGTAAGTTCTTGTTTTAGTTAAGTCAGTCATGAGTCATTTCCTTTTGCATTGAGTCATTTTTTTCAATCATGTTAGTTCCATAATTAAGTCAGTACAAGTCAGGTTTCAGTCAATAAATGAGTCAGAGTCCTGTATTATTCATCAAAATGATGAATCCATAGCCCAATGGATGAAGGCACTGTCTAGCTCTTCCAGAGATCTGCTGCTCTTGGCACCTCCAAGGAGCTACCATCCCCCATTGGAGCCAATGTTAGAGTCGGTCTGGTCAGTCCTCCGTCAGAGATCAAAACTCTTTATGCATTTCATGTTTAGGTGTCCTGCTCCATTCTCCCAGCTGCATTCCGCTAGGGGCATGCCTTAATCTGACGGAGAAGGTCATGATAGTCATTCCCCCTCATGTCTGGCTCCTGCTGGCTGAGGTCTTTTGTCAATAATCATCAAAGTCCATGACAGTCAAGGTCTGGTCCTTTAAAGGACAAAGGTCATTTTCGAGGTCTAGGTCTAAGAATTCATCAATTTGGTCTTTGAACATGTCCAGTAAAGCCATGCAGGCTAGAGTAAGGCCCTTACATAGTTATGGTTCAGAGAGTTTCATCGTCATGCGGATAGACTTCGACTCTTCTTCAAAACTCTGTTTGAAGAAAAGTCAAACAGTGTCATTTATGACAAAATTTTCAAAAAAGCCGCTAGTTGATTTTTTCAGATGCAATCATGGTTTCCATGCCATAATGTTCTATCGTGCAATCCCTACAAAGAGTGCCGAAAATTTCATCATTTGAGCTAAAATTTCAAAGGGAAAGTGAAAATCAATGTGTTCTAAAGTCATTGAAAAAGTGCCAAAACATAACATTAGAAAAATGGGTTTTTGAAGAGGAAAAAATTAAACCCATCTCTTCCAAGGCTATATATACAAATGTTTATCAAAATCAAAGGCATTGTGCTATTACAAGCCTTGGAGAAGTGTTGTAAAGGTGTGAGTGTGCATTTGTGAGCGTTTGAAGGAGTTGGAGGCAGTTTTAGAGGGCGCGACGCATATACCCAGGAGCGTGACGCACATAGAGGGCACGGCGAACACGCAGCCTGCCCATAGTTCAATTTTTCTAAGGGCGCGGCACATACCCAGGGTGCCACACATTGGGCTTTGCACACGACGTACATGGACAAGGGCCAAAACAAGTGCCCAATCACTTCCAAATTTCGGTCAAGCCTATCAAATTGAGAGGTAGGCCTTATAACATCACTTGCTCATCAAATTTTGTCAATGATATGGTGTTTATTGAGATGTTTCAATGCCACCAAAATGCATAAAGTCAACCATAAGAAATCACCAAGAAACATGATGGCTAGGGTTGTTAAAATGTGTTGTTAGTGCCAAGGTTTCACTCCACTCACCTTTTTCCCCTCACCTATCATTTTTCCCGTCCTCCCTCTATCATTTTTCCTAAAACCCCTGCCCTAAATTACTACCAAACCCTCTCCCCTATCCCTCTACTATTTGGTCAACACATGACACCCCAAACCCTACCCTCTCAAAAACCCAAAACTCCTCCCACATCCCTAACAAATTTCTCCCTATAACCCCTATTCCTATTACATCACTCCCTTCCTAACACTCGTTTCATTGTTCCCCTTGGTAACAGATATTACAAAGGTACCCAAACTCACATCATCATCAAAAGGGCAGCCTAATCACAGTCCACATTGCAGTCATGACATCACAACATTCGTCTGAGTATGAGATGGAGACACAAAGTGACTCATCCTCAGAAGAGCAGGCTCCCAAGAGACACCACAAGAGTGGCAAACATGTCAGGGATGAACCCACCACCCTCACCGAGCTACAAGCATGCCCTCTTGCCATGTCATGCTTCCAGCACCTATCATGTTTTGAATTTTTTCAAAGGGTGGTAAATGTTAGAGTTCATCATGAGTTGGCCCGTTTATTTGTGCTTCATCTACATGGAGGTCAGTCTATCTTGGCCGGGGTCACTTTCACATTGACACCCAAAGCTATATCAGTGGCAACAGGTATACCAAATGTTGGAGAACAGTGGCATAAGAAGAAGAAGGTGGATAGGCAACATTATGAGCCTTACATCAAGGCTGGATTCTTGAATGAGCTCACAAGAGTCTTTCCCTTCAGATACTTGAAAGATGAGTATGCTCCACTCATGAGATTGATCATGAAATACTTCAGCTATGAGGGGAGGTTCTCTCGACTGTATGCCTATCACATCTGTTTGCTCATGCACTTCACCAGGGTGAGGATGATGAACCTCCTATTTTTCATATGCAGGAACATAGAGAGGATGAACACCTTCATGCTACATAAGACCCCCCAGCAGCAGCTTCACAGTGTGTTTCACTTTGCTCTTATCCGGATTTTGGTAGATCATCAGTTGGGATTGCAGGGAATTGCTTGGGAGGACTTCATCTCTCGTGATTTCTTCAACACATCACAGGTACTATTAGAGCTAGATTAGGAGTTGGGTGGTCCTTCTCATCAGCATGAGCACCATGAGACCACTACCATGCCAGTTTTTGTTACATACTAGAGAGGCAGTAGGCACTTGTTTGCAGCAGCAAAGCGAGTGTTATCTCCACCCAAGGTCGAAGGGGCCTCGCTTTTGGCATCAACAACACAGGTACTAGACAAGGGCAAGAAGCTCATGCATGATGAGGGGCCATCAAGTGTGCAGGAGACTGATGTCATCCTCATTCAGGATGATGAGGCAGAGGCAGAAAATACCAAACTTAGGATGACCATTCAGGAGTAGGACTCGGAGATCCAAGACTTGATACTCAATATGGAGAGGGCCAGATGGATCATCAAGTATCTGGAGCAGAGGAACAAGCAGCTTGAGGACTAGCAGGCAATCATGGAGCTGCAAAGCATCTGTGAGAATCGACAAGCTGCCCAGCAGAGGAGGATCGAGCTCACTACCTTGGAGCAAGATATCAACAACGACCGTGAGTCTTGGTTAGAGTGGGTCAATCTACACCTGGAGAGACTGTTGGAGAAGGCCAATAGGGACAAAACCATATTGAGGAGGATGGCTTGTTATTACAGGGCACGGAACATGAGCGCAAAGGCCCGAATAAGGAGCTTGAAGGCCAAAGAGAAAGATCGGCTTCAAATCTTGGCTGAAGCTTTTTGTGGCCTAGCATAGTGCCTCTTAGAGAACCTCCAACCCAAATTTCAAGAAATTTGGGACAATTTTGGTCGCATGGAAATTTTTTGGCACAAACACAGGCTTTTCTCTATACGCGCCGTGCCACCGGTGCGACGCGTAGGATTGGGAGCTCCAAATGAGAAATGGTTTACATTTTTGGATGCAACAAGCAAAATCATGACTACTGGCACTTGGGCAAGAAACTTGGGAATGATTTGAGTCTCCAGGAGGTCAAAAACAGCCAAAAAATGGCCTCACTGCCCCTATTTTGACACATAGGAAGCAGTCTTGGGAGAATGAATATTTGGAGTCGAAAATGAGCTCCAAATTCAAAAATTCTACTTGGGTTGGAAAGTAGACAGGATAGGCTTTCCAACAAGCACACTTGGGCACATTTTGGACTCCTGCAATTGCCTCAAAATTGGCCTCAAAGTGGCGTAGCACATACAGAAAAGGGCGCGACGAATATAGGAAAAAAGGCCCAAAATGCCTCTGTTTCACGAAATTTCGCTCCCCGACTTTTCATAAGTGGGCCCCCTCATCTACATATCATTTTTTCAGCACCTAAGGTGGATTTTAAAGAATTTTCACTCCAGATGGGCATCTATCCAAGTGGCAAAGGAAGGCAAAGGGTCACCCAAGCCATTTGTCATGTTTGTGGCGCTGCACCTGTAGCTGATGTTTGGCTCTCCACCTTCATTTTGTAATGATTCGAGTAACTCCCCAACCCTTGGGCATTATATCTCTTCATGGCACATTCTATATATTGTATACAAACTATTTGCAAAGGGTTGGTTGGCTTGTAACTTCTGGGAGACTGTTGGAAAGAAACTCTGTTTCTGCATTGTATATTTTTTATAGAGGATTAATGAAAGGCAGTGGCTCTGTTTCATGAGATTCATGTGGTTGTGAGTGTAGAAAATGTGTCTCTTATGTTTCATATGTATCTTGTTATGTTTCATAGTTCATTTCATATTCATTTCAAGTGAAGTTTTCTAAGTTAGCTAAGGTAGAATTCAATTTTATTGCTCTGCCTGTGGGAAAATTTCATGTTCAGTGTTCATTCTTCTGTTGAAAAGGATTCATGTTGTCCATGCCCTTGTCAACCTCTTAATCAATCTCTTCATTCCGCACTATCTTAAACTAAATTGCTAGGCTTTCCGCCTATCTTGCCTCACGAAGTAATACGTGCCTTTATGTTAAGTTCTCTATTCATTGAGGTCCATTGGTCCCATACCATCCTAGAAACATAGTCATTCAAAAAAATCACTTCTTGTGTCCATATTCACTTACTAGCCTAAGATAAATAGTTCACTGTAAGTCATCTCAGGCCTTTTCTTTTATCTATTCACTGAGTGTGACTCTGAGAGAGCCCTCTCTTGTTCTGGTAGGGCTAGCTACCAGACTGAGCATGGTTTGTGGTTACCCTAAATTTTGCCTTCTTTCAGCCTAAGGCGGATTTAGGTGATAACAGTTTGATTTTTAGGGAAACGAGTTGGCGGAGCCTAGAAATGGGCTCTATCTTAAAAAGTATTTTGCTTAGGCTTTAGCCTATAATTTTCTTGGTTGTAAATATTATATCTTTATGCATATCTATCTATTAGTTTTATAGTGATGTTGATATTTTTGATCTACTTTGGAAGGTATTGATGGCTGATTTGATATATTTATTTAACCAATGGTGCTAGTAGACACACTCGGAACCTTGCTTCTGTGGCTGGGTGATTTATTATCCATCTGGCCGGTTGTTGGTTTCAAGAGGCATATGTATTGGTCTCACTTCAAATATTCTTTCCGAATATACTATTGTCACTAATTTACTATCTGAGGTAATATCTCTTGGTATTGATTCATTAGCAGTTTACTTGGATCCACAACTAGTGGTATCTCAATTGAATAACATCTATCATGTGAGAGATCCTTATTTATATCACCAATTTTTGAGAGTGTGTCTATTACAAAGATCATTTGTTTAAATCACATTTATTCATATTCCACAATCATAAAATTCATTTGCAGATTCTATCGCTAATCAAGCATTATAATGGCACATAAATCATTCATCACATTAAAAAATAAAAAATAATCGAAGTATCATATGTATATATATGATCATCATGATAAACCGTCTATACATATATATCGTTTTATGTCCAAAATAATATACAAAATTGGGACAAAAATGTCCTACAAAATTAGGGCTCATTCCCATAATCATGTCTAATAAAAAAATATTTGGTCATCCATCTATGGGTCCTACTCAGGGTGAGTAGCATGGAAGAAAATGATGGCATTTGTCACCCATATGAATAGCTGAACCCAATCGCGTGGTACTCCTACCACGCGTCTTTTCATCTCCTTTGTAAGGTCTTTTATAGCCACCATAGGTACTTGATGAGTCAACCTCACCAAGTTTCTCTGGACAACATGGAGGGTCCTCTCGATCTCTGCTATGACTCCTTCTACATCTCTTCCATGACGCCTGTTTCGAGGTAGACCCTCAAGTATTATTGGTCCAACATCTGTGTCATGATCAATAATTTTGTAAGTATTTGTCTCATCAAAAATATTTTTAGTTCATTTATACTTAAAACCCAAAAAATTTAAAAACATGTGAACCTATGGTTCCCCACACTAAATCTGGTGGAAACACTAGATCTAGATATCCTCTAAATTCCATGCTAGCATAGGGGTAGTCCTTGACCACTATGATTTGTTGTTCCCACCAAAGGAATAAATCATCATCAAATGTATTTCTAGGGACCTTACCTCCCCCTAGTCTTTTCATTAGATCATCCCACCTTCCCATTCGTCGATCCCTTAGGTTGTTGATGGTGGATAATACCTTGGGTCAAAGCCCTAGTACTCTATTAAAGAAGAAGGAACACAATATGGTTCCATATCCAAATTTCTTTGTCTGACCTTTTTGGATAGAGGTAAGCTATTTTTTCATGTTGACTAAGAGGGGTGTGCACCAATCGAAAACTATCATGAGACACTCCACTGCAAGACTTATTGAAACACGAGAGGCTTGATGTAGAGAAGCTAAGCCATTTACTTTGGAAATGGTAAAAAGAAGGATTCTCAAGGATAGACTCTCTACATGTTTGATTGGAATATGGATTCCAATCTTCTCGGTGTTTCCTGGGCAATAGATGCATACGTAGTATTCCACACTAAGGTTCCCTCTTGTTATTCTTATTGAGTTGACCCTCTCTCCTCTTTGGGAAAGACTTGTGATGAAATAGATATCCTCTATTTCAATCCTCAGAGGAATCTTGTCAATAACAAAAGAATCTTCTTCTAGATCCCAGTAGTGGATTAACATCTCAAGCAACCTGGTATTTGCCTTTATATTTGGCATTTTGAAAATTTTCAATAATCCACATCCTCGTAAGGAATCTAATGCATTTGGATATTCCATTACTTTGTTATCAATCACACTATTCTCTCTTTCACGCCAAGTAATCGACATTCTGCAAAAAAATATGTTTTGAATCATTAAAACTTCTTTCCAAATTTTGAATTCACACACACGCAAGTTTAGTATTCACACAATCGCATAGAGGGCTTTTCTATATGCAGTTCATATGTGTCCAACCCTCGTGTACGCAGAGTGAAATTTTCAAACTAAATTCCCATAGTCAAATTTTTGAATAAACATTTAAAAATCATTAAAACTTATTAAAAAATTAGTTAGAAGGTTACCTGGAGGATTTGAAGCTGAATGAATGGATGAATTTGATGGATTAAGCTTGCTTGGTTTTTTCTCCACAGCTCCTTCACCCAATTGCTCAAAAACACAAATGAAGCATTATGACTCAAAAAGTCCTTATATAAGTTGACATATGAAAATTACTTTTTCTAAAGTTTATTTTTCTTTTTTATGGGCTTTATGACCTTTTTGACTTGGAGTGTTGGGATGAGTCGTTTTAACAGGATACTTTGGATATTTTTTATAGATTGCTTTGACTCTGTGATTGCAGACCCATCATGAAAGGTATCCTTTTTTCACTGGAATATACTTTAGAGGATATCATTGTCCACTGCATTTTGCATACTAGCCTCTGTACTATGATATTTTTTCCATCCGGTTGACCCCATTGTGTCTTGGTTCTTAAACCATTTTTACTCGTCGACTTATAAAATCTTTATATGATGGTAGAGCTAACCTTTACATGGGAAAATTAGTTAGATCCTCTCTAGTATATGTTTCCCATGATGCTATATTGCATAGGCTTGGGAGTCCTCTTTAGTCTCGCCATGACTCGTGCATTGAATACTCATTCTCTTACTTCTTCGCTATTTTTCTAGCTTTATACCCTAGAGGCTTCTTTATTGAATTGTACTATTGCATTTCATATTGACCATTTGTACCTTTTGGCCTTAAGACGACTTCACTTGGACTCATGTTTAAGCCACCTCTTGACCATGTCCTTTGTGAAATCAACCTTGCAATTAGTTAGCCTTTTCAACTTGACACCCTCTTACCCATGGAAAGAACATTCCTTTGAGTGTGACTGACTAGTTTTGTCACCTTACATTGAGCATATAAATGTTCCCCTCCCAGGAACTAGCACATCTAAAATTGGACACTCATTCTTTCCACTATACAATAGCATTCTTTTATTCTTTTTCAGGCTTTATAAATATGAAAAAGACAAAAAAAATTACATATTCCAAAAAGAGCGAGAATGGGACATTACTTCCATTATTCATGACAGCTAGAGTCATTTGTGTCACTTTGAACAAAGCACTCAAAATTAAGTCTTTCCTCCATTGGGATGGGCTTTAGTTTGACTTAGGACAGCCTTAACCTTTTTATTGAATAAGTACTCCTTCGGTTGGTTATCTTTGCCAATCATATGGAGAGTTTATTCATGCCTCTTGCATGATGAACTTATACAAAGTTATCATATGTTACCATATTGTCACATTTGAGTTGTGCTTTTGTTCAGGGGAAGTAAACTTGAGTCAGCCTTTCTATGGTTTCTCTTGAATGATTTTCAGTCGACTATCCCTGGTTGTCAGATTCATGTTCACTATCACATCAACTATTTGGTCCTTTTCTCATGCTGGTTTGAGAAGATCTCCATTGAATTCTTGTTGGAGAGTCTTTCTCTTATCGACTATGAAACACTTCTCTAAGAGTAGACCTAGAGCTGCACTCTAGCCCTATTTTCATTATTGATAGGTCACCTTGTGCTCAACATCGATTAGTATCATGGGTCTGTGACTAAGTGGTTTCCCTTGTGTTTGACATAAGATTTCATTATCACACATTGGGATTTGTGTAGTACCTTGGTTTCCATTTGACCCTATTGATGGATTCCTCACCTTTGTGTCAGCTTTCATTATTGGTTGGTTCATATGGTTTCTATCATGCACTAGCTATATCTTGTGTATGTAGGAAATGTGCTTTGGTTGGGCTACTGCATCTTTCTTCACTTGATTCCTTCCACTTCATTGGCCTATAGGTTACACTCGCGCTGGATTGATGAAAAATGCCTTAATGCCTTCCTTCTAGTAGACCTTTTCCCATTGACTTCAACTCATTTCTATGGGAACAAGGTCTAGAGTCCATTTGGCAGTACCTTAGGGTTTTTAGTCATCAATGGTAGACTCCTTCATCATTGACAGTGGGAAAACATCATTGTCTCCTGATTGATATGTTCTTCCAAGTGTTTGACTTCATCTCATTTATTCACAATTGTTAGATTGTGCTGGGTACCTTGGCTCTCATCATCATTATTGGTGAGTAGTCTCGCGTTTGTTAACGATATACATCAATGACCAGTAATCAAACAATTTCTCACATGGTTGACTTCAAATCATTTATTCCCATTGTGTAGAAATGTACCATGGCAGTCGGTGAAGACCTCGGGTTTGCATCAACATTTGTTGGTTCACTTGCCAATCACTCTTGTTTCTTCCAGTGATACCATCCACCTTATATGTTGTAGTTCATTATAGCTACATCCTATATGTTGGCACCTGAGTTGCGTGTAGTGCCATTTATTTCAATATTTGACTTGGTACTTTATGGATGAACTTTAGGACTGCAGTGATCATCTTTCTACTTCAGCATCATTGGTCAGTGCTTTATATGTGATATTGAGACAATGATATTGAGACATGTACTTTTATGGATATGATCGGATGATCCACTATGTATTTTCAGTCATTTTATACTTGTATACATATTGGATCCACTTTTGTATTTGATATGAAAGCATGCTTTATTATCTCTTAGCATGGGTATGCCCGCCTCAGACAACAACATTCTTTCTAATCTCTTCTAATGGCTTGGAAGGTTGAATTCTCATGAACTCCTCTCAGGCCTTGGCATGATTCCTTCTATACACTTAATAAATTTCAGTTATCATATACCCCTTCTAACCTCATATATCAAGGGGCATCTGTTATAGTACCATTTACTACCCTTGGTAGATTTGAGGCTTTGTGTTATGGCCCATGGAAACCCTTCCCTTCCAGACTTGGTGTAAATTCTAAAAAACAATGTTTTAAATCCCATATGATGTTTTCCCCTGTATAAATCACGTGTACACATGGATCAGTCTATACCCAACCCACGTATATGTGTTAAAACATTAAAAATTATATAATATCATTAAATTCAGGTGGAGTTTACAGGTTTTACCTATTACTCACCTATTGTAGCTCATGGCCCAACTATTTCCCAACTGAAAAACTAATTTGGATATGTATAAATAGACCTCCACGGGAATGCTTAAGAGGAGAGAAAAGATCGGACATTGATATTATAGTTGATTACATCCATGATCAAGCCTGAAGAAATCCTTGTGCCTTCTGCACTCCCAAGTCATAGGAAACCTCTATTTCCTTCTTGAGATGTCCTTCATCCATTTACAACATCCTTGTGTATACCGATGGAGAAGGATTGCTGAGGCCTAGGTAGGATGGATCCGGAGGATGATTTTGCTTGGAGCCGGCGAATGACTCAGGTTGTAGTTCTTCCATACTTTGTAGTTTACATCAACAAAGAGGTGTTGTTTTGTTCCTGATATTTAAGGTCTTAATGCATTAATCTATGTTATTATTTGCTTATGAATCTTATATTAATGATTATTTTCTTACATGCTTATATGACCTAAAACCTATATCATGAACATGCTTTCTATTACTACTGTTGTATATGATTTTCTTGACTGTGTTGCAGGTTCTAAATCATTGGAAGAAGTAAAGGGTTTGGACCCTATGGGAACGACCTAAAACGTAGGACATCTCAGTAATACCTCTTCTTCCTACTCCAGTAGTTTAAGTATTAGGGCCACCTCTTTGCATGCCTCTTTATGATGGAAGCCCTCTGCTCTATTGGGGTTCTCAACCGAAGACCCTAGGGTGACTTTACCTGTAAAATTTGGTTAGTCCAGTAACCAAATTTTGGCTTGGTTAGGGGTATCACGTGGCGCCTTGTGATTGGCCCATGTGTCACACCCTTATTGGGCCACCTGTGTTCTATATGAGTCATGTGTCGTCATGTGATTCATGCACATGCTTTCATCTGATTCACCTAACTCGTAAGAGTCTTGTATTGCCACGTTTTAGGTTTGTACGCTTCTATGTGGCAGCCCTTACACTTGCAAATTCAACCTACTCTTTGAGTTTTTTTCCTATTTGGAGAAAAATTTAGAACATCATAACTTTCTCATATGGCGTTTGTTTGGCATGATTCAAGCATTGTTGGAATCATCAAAGAAAAGACACAAATTGATAGGAGAGTTCACCCATCTTGGGTTACGTCTTCAGGTGCAACTTCCAATGATGACCACATTATTATGATTCTCAATTTCTTAAGACATCAAATTACAAGCCTCAATTTTAAAATATGACACTTCCATGCTACTCAAAAGGCCCAAAAACCCCTAACTAGGCTCTTATGGCACTCGAAAAGGCTTAGAAATGGCCAAAATATACCCTTACAAAACTTTGCCTGCAACCTTCTCTACAAAAGTGAATCCATCTGCAAATTATTCAACTCAATTGATTGGGCACTAGCACTGTTAACCCAATGGTCGAGGTTTTATCCTCCATTGGCATCATTGGTTGCGTGTTCGTTTTAATGTGGTAACATTATATTAAATATCCTGCTATGTGATTGGCCCATTACATTAACCATGGTCATTTATTTTAAATGAGGGAAGGAAATGGGTGGAATTCAACACACCATGCCCCCACCTAAGGTTATTGCCCATCGTAATAAAACCTTGGGTTAGGCTGATTAGGGTTTAACCCAACGAATCACCCATTTTTATGGAAACTACCATTGTTAATCAACATTAATAAATACCCACTCCCATGTTTTAAAAAGAACCACTTGTGGCCCATTGGTTTGGCACCTACTTTATTTTTGAGAGGTTATACATTTGATTCCTTGCGAGTTCAGTCGACCCGCTAACCAAATTTTCACCTAGTCAGGGGTGCCACATGGCACCCTGTGATTGGGCCACCTATATTATGTGCAAGCCACGTGTCCACACATGATTCATCCACATGCCCACATTTGATCCTCCTAACCCAAATGAGTGTTGTACTGCCATGTGTCAGGTCCTTTGCTACCACATGGTAGTCCTTACACCTACAAAGTCAACTTACTCTTTGACCTTTTTTCCTATTTGGAGAAAACTATAGAACAACATAACTTCCTTATACAATGTCAATTTTCAATGATTCAAGCATCATTTACATCAACGTGATAAACTCTATGACTTGGTGCTAGTTTCATAATCATTTCGTTTTCGAGCATTTTTTGATCCTTAGGATCACTCCTCCCCACTGGAAGGTTTTGGACCACGAAAAGTCTATTTTTACTCAACAAGTCATGGTAAATCTCTCTCAATTTCCCAACTTCTATCCACCGTGCTTTACTTGGATTGTTACCTTTGAGGCCAACACAAAGATACTCCACATTGCCTCTACATGAAGTTCTTATCTTCCTATCAAGAATGGTGTCTTCTTGCAACTCATTTAAGTATTTAGGAGAAAGATATTCTATACAAGGAATCTGAATACTTTCCTCTTAATCAAAAATCATATGATATTCATATAATTTCAAGTTTCCCACATTCAAAACAAAATAGATTTGCATATGAAGTAGAAAATTTAATCGGAAAGCATTATTACCAATCTTTCTGAGATTTTGAATGGACCATATCTTATTGGTTTGAGCCTTTTACCTTCACCTTGTAATATTTCCTTGCTTATATATAACCAAACTTTATCTCCCACTTGAAAATCATGATCAAAAACATTCTTATCATGCCAAGCATTGTACTTGGATTAAATCTTTTCCAAGTGTTCCTACACTTTTTGATGCACCAGTTGGATTTTTTTTTTTTTTTTCAGTAAATCGCTTGGATTTTTCTACATCACTATGTCCATTCACTATAATTTCTTTTCAAATATACAATCCAAATGATACTTTGGAAAATATCCAAAACATGCTTTGAAATAAGGTATCTAATTTGATGAATGATTGGCATGATTGTAGGCATGCTAGATGTAATGCAAATTTTCATCCCAAATCTTAGGATGTTTACCACAATATTCATGACAAAGATACACTTCTTTTTTTTTCACTACCTCTGTCTGACCATCGATTTGTGGATGAAATGTTGTGCTCTTCTTCAACTTTCTATACATGAGTTCCCATAAACTTGACCAAAACTTCATGATAAATTGATAGTCTCGATCAAAAGAATAGAAGTGGATAACTCAAAGTGAACCCATACATTCTGGAAGAACATCTATGTAGTTTTTTCAGTTGTTACCTATTTCTTATAAGGCATCAAAACCCACATTTCTCTAAATCTATACATTTCTACATATAAATAATCATTACCTTTTCTAGACATAGGTCGATCCAAGTGGATATTGGTGGCCACCCACCTATTCCACCTAGACCTCCAGTGGGTTTCATCTGTTTCCTTGATTATAGCAACATTTACTATTTTTAGCTATTTTTTTCAGGTCCTAAACTTCTAGAGCTATTTTGACCCCTTAAACGATGTTTTTTGAGGTTTTCCATAGGCCCACAACCACAAGAGGGGCCGAAAAAAGCTCTTGTAGTAATTAGAGAGATCTTTCCAATGAGGTATTGTACACGCCAAACATAGATCATATGACCAAGTTACAACCTTGGGAAGTTGACTTCCCAACTAACCCAACGAGGCCCACAAATGCTTGGCTTTCCATCTCCTAGGCTTAGGGTTTTGGTTGTTTAGGGATTTCCCTTGTTGTTCAATAATAAAAGTGCCCTTGAACCTCATTGTAACATAGTTCATAGAAATGTAGCCACCACATTTCTTCTCATAGATAAGCTACCACCGCCCGAGTTAAAATATTTCCATTCCGTATGTAAGTATATTTCAATTCTTTGATATTAATGAGATGAAGTTTTATTTTTTTTGCATCTAAGTGTTTATGTTTATATATGTATTTTGTTGTGTTCTTTTGTAAGTCCAGATCATAGGTAATTTTCCTACAAAATCCATAGAAATTATTTCCCAAGGACGAGAAGGAAATAGGAAGTGGAGTAAATAAACCCAATTTCCTGTTACTTGGCTTACTAGTAGTGCAAATAGAACATCCTCTTACATATCTCAATATAGTTTCATTCATGCGAGGCTAATGACAATACCTCTATAGTTGAGCAATTTTGTTTCCTACACCAAAGTGACCAACAACAAGAGAAGTTTGGGCTTCCCTTATTACATTATCTCTTTCACCCTATGGAACACACAACTTGCCAAGGTGATACAACAATTTTTTATGAAAATGGTAATCTAATCCTTCTACATGATTTCCATGACATGAAGTTGCATATACATATTTAAAATGTTCATGAGCATACTGTTCAATATAAATTTCATACATGATTGAATTATGCCTAAGAATGACAGATGCACTAACTCTAGGCATTGATAAATATCTGCAACTTTGCTATAAATTCCTTTCATATACCTAATAAAAAAATAAAATTGTTGTAAAAATCCTATCCATATGAAATGCCTAGCTTGTTGTAGCTTAGTTTATGATTGAAGATATTGCAAACGTTGATGGTCAATATGTATAATTATTTATTTATGCATCAGATAATGCTTCCATTTCTTCACACTTTGAACTAAAGCATACAATTTTTTTTATCATAGGTTGGATAGTTAATTACTACATTATAAAAAGTCTCATAATAATAGCATATTGGCTTACCATGTTGCATCAATGCTACCTTAATAGCGTATTCACTTTCAGTATGTATTTTAAATGGTTGTTTTAGATTTGGAAGTGCTAAAAATAGTGTTTGACTGATATTCTCTTTTAATGTGTGGAAGGCTTTCTTCTTTTTGCCTCCCCACTGAAATAATTGTTTCACACTTGTCAAAGCATGTAATGGTGCTAGAATAGATGAGAAGTTAGCAATAAACTTTCTCCAATATTGGGTTTCTCCCAAAAATCTCCTTACTTATGTTACATTATTAAGCTTAGGCTAATTTACAATCATTTCTACTTTAGAGGGATCTATTTTAAATTCACCACCCCCTACAATATGACCTAAGTACACCAAAGATGTTTTGCCAAATTCACATTTGGACATATTTAGATACAACTTTTCCCTTTTCAAAACATCTATAACTTCCTTTGCATTCTTTAAATGCTCTTCTCGAGTATTAATAAAAATCATAATATCATCTAAGTAGACTATAACAAATCTTCAAGTAATAGACACATTACATCATTCATCACCCTCATGAATGTAGCGGGTGCATTACAAATCCCAATAGGCATTACTAATCATTCAAATAATCCTTTTTTTGTCTTAAAATCCATTTTCCAAATATCGCCTTCAACAATTCTTATATGGTGATAACCGCTTCTCAAGTCTAACTTAGTAAAATAAACATCATCCTTTCACTCATCTAGATAATAATTAATATGAGGAAGAGGATAATGATTCTTTACCATGGCCTTGTTCAAATCTTGGAAATCCATGCATATGTGACATGTACCATCCTTCTTTGGAACCAAAATAATAGGAGATGCAAAAGGAGATGTACTAGGTCTGATGAACCCTTGTTAAAGAAACTCTTGGATTTTTCTTTTGATCTTTGTATTCTCCAAGACATACATTCTATACAACTAATATTTAGAAGTTGATCATCCTACTATTACTGAATCTCATGTTGGATTCCCCTTTTTGGAGGTAACCCTTCAGGTTCTTGAAACATCTTGCCATAAGTATTAACAACTTAAGTTTAGAATCACATCCTGAGAAAGCTTCAAATTCATAATTATCCTTAGATTTCATCATAAATAATACAAAATTCTTACTAGAATTTACCAGTCTCCCTGCACTTACAAGATATAAGTTCATTTTCTTAAGGTGTGCTCTTACAATATATTTTTCCCCATATTTAAAAATATGATTCTTTCTCTCATGAAGATAGAATATGGCTTTTCGGTCATACAAATACGGACTTCCTAATACAATCCCACAAATGTCAAGAAATACAACATCAAATTCAACCTCATCTACAAAATTAGCAATGATAACAAATTTAAGTTTACATCACCTTGTCACTTTCAATTTAGCATCTTCATATACCTCACCCAAAGGGTAAGGTTTTGCATGAGGTGTCGTTTTTAAATTAAGTTTCTTGAAAATTGATTCAGAAATAAGATTGACATGGGATTCACTATCAAAGAGTGTATCAACCTCAGGATGCTTTTTTATGAATCTGACATGAAAAATCTCATTACTTTCTTTATCATTTTTAGAATCATAAGACTTATTAGAAGAACTAATACTCATGATAAAATACATACCTTTCATTCCCATGGTTGTGATCCTGGTTTTGTCACCTAAATCAGATCCTAAACCTTGTTGGGTTGTAGCAACAATCTTTTGTTTCCCCTTATTGTTGAACTTCTTTGGTCTCAATTCGGGATGTAGTTTCCAACGATGGTCTTCATCATGACCATCTTTCAAGAAATTCTTCCAAGTAAGTTTCGCTTCCTCTTTCTTCATAGGAGTATTCTTCTTCTATTTGCCTTTTCCTTTCCCCTTTGATTTATTAGTAGTAGGCTTGGATCATTTCTTTGAAAAATATTCACGCACAGTCACATTCTTACCTCAGTTTTCTAAATGTGTATCTTGCACACATACCTCATCCAAATTAGTTGGATTAAACATAAGAATGGTGTGTCTAAGATAGCTATGTAAACCACTAGTATACTTAAGAAGTGTTTCTTATATATGTAAAGGAATACCCATAACTAAAGTTTGATTGCAAAATTCTTAAGTATAACTTTGGACACTTTGACCTTTAGTTTTTCTAAGGTTTTTCCATATCATCATTTCTTGTTGCATGTACGCCAATGGGTAAAATTGTTTCCTTAATTCAACTACAAAGTCATTCCAAGAAGAGATAATCTTACTACTTTTCTTAAGATATTCTTGAGTTCTGGACTCCCACCAAATTATATTTGTACCTCGCAATCAAAGAGAAGCAAGTTAGATTTTAGTGACACCATCATTAATGTTTTGGATCATGCAATAAGCTTTAATTTGACGAACCCAATTATCCAACTTTTTAGCATTTATTTCTCCATCATACATTGGAAATTCAAAATTTTCATCAAGCTTAAGTAAAGGAGACTTAGCATGTCATTTTGGTGATGCTAGAGGAGTTATAGGAGTTGGAGTAGATGGTGAAGAAGGAGGTGAAGGAGGTGGAGGAAGAGGAGGTTTGTTGTCACCGTCATCTTCATCTTTTGGTTGACAACAACCATTTCTGTCACCATTTTCATATTTATGTCGATGAGAACTTTCTCCTTGTAGCCATGTCATACATTATTCATACAACACTTTCACCATCGCAGTTATATCATAAAAATATTTTCTAAATTCTCTTTTAACCTCAATAAGAACCTCTTCTCCTTCTTCATTTGCCATTTCTTATCAAGAAGGTGGTCTTCTTATGTCGATTTCTGGGTTGAATTATTCAAGTTTTACTTCTCCTTTCTGGAGCTTTGATCTCATGAGAATATGAAACCTTGCAAATCTTGTCAAACCGTCACAAAATCACAATCTGATACCAAATTTGATCCAAAATTAAAAATTAAGTTGTAACTGATTAATTTTCAAGTTAGTTTATGTCTATTTGGGAAACATGTTAGAATTGAAAAAAAAGACTTAAGTTAATTTGTAGAAAGTTACTATCTTAAGAGGACTAAAAGGCAACAAAGAAAATACACTATTGGAAACTAGATCATTACTAGGGGGGTGAGTCAGTTGTGAAGGCACTTATAATTGTTTCTCCAAATTATTAATCTTTAACCATGCATAAAATGAAACACATAATAGAAATTAGATCATCAAAATGAACATGAAACATGGAAACCATTCAACACATAGAATACATTGTTGTTGCACATTCAAATATTATATTATGTTAGATAATTCTTTACATGGAGATTCAAATCGATACATTCAAATGGAGACTCTTTCTCAAATGGATATACAAACTACCATTCGTTGGCTGCCACCATGATCATTGATCCTCACCTGGTTATTTCTAAATCATCAATCAACTCTATAGACTCTGATCTTCTAGAAGCCACAACAAAAAATGAGTCTCACCCAGTTTCTTCCAAACTATCCAACCACCATTGGATCTAGAAAAAATATCACTTGTATTGATTTCTCCATAGTCCTCCAACTCCACTCCTCTATGTGGTTCTCATTTCAAAATATTTCAGACTAGAATTGAGAACTAGTCAACATGAGCACTGTAACAACATATTGTTAAAACACACAATGAAGAACAAAATCTCCAATCTCCAACTACACTAAAAATTGCAACATAATATTTCCACACACTTATACCAATACACACTTCACCTTCTCACTCACTACACAAATATGATGGATGAAACATGCTTCTTCTAACTACTACAACACCTACAATCTACTTCAAAAATTATACAATACAATCACACAGCTTGCACAAACTTCTCCATTCTCACACTCACTCAACACATCAAGAGAATCGACCCAACTATCATTGACCTTACTTCATTAAATAGATGATTTGAGGTATTGAACTCAATAACTTTGGGCACTTTGACCTTTAGTTTTTCTAAGATTTTTCCATATCATCATTTCTTGTTACATGTAT
This sequence comes from Pinus taeda, assembly GCA_000404065.3. NCBI lineage: Eukaryota > Viridiplantae > Streptophyta > Pinopsida > Pinales > Pinaceae > Pinus > Pinus taeda. Next base: position 87,092 of record APFE031096172.1, read on the forward strand.
GCCAATGGGTAAAATTGTTTCCTTAATGCAACTACAAAGTTATTCCAAGAAGAGATAATCTTACTACTTTTCTTAAGATATTCTTGAGTTTTGGCCTCCCAATCAAAGAGAAGAAAGTTGGATTTTAGTGACACTATCATTAATGTTTTGGATCATGCAATAAACTTCAATTTGGCAAACACAATTTCCCAAGTTTTCAGCATTTAGTTCTCCATCATACATTGGAAATTTAATATTTTCATCATGCTTAAGTAACGGGGACTTAGCATGTCATTTTGGTGATGCTAGATGGGTTATAGGAGTTGGAGTAGATCGTGAAGAGGGAGGTGAAGGGCGTGGAGGAGGAGGATATTTGTTGTCACCATAATCTTCATCTTTTGGTTGACAACAACTATTTCTGCCACCATTTTCATCTTTTTGTCAATGAGAACTTTCTCCTTGTAGCCATGTCATATATTATTCATACAACACTTTCACCATCTCGGTTATATCATAAAAATATTTTCTAAATTCTCTTTCAACCTAGATAAGAACCTATTCTCCTTCTTCATGTGCCATTTCTTGACGAGAAGGTGGTCTTCTTATGTCGATTTCTGGGTTGAATTATTCAAGTGTTACTTCTCCTTTATGGAGCTTTGATATCATGAGAATATGAAACCTTGCAAATCTTGTCAAATTGTCACAAAATCATGATCTGATACCAAATTTTGATCCAAATTAAAATGAAGTTATTACTGATTAATTTGGAAGTTAGTTTATTTCTCTTTGGGAAATTGATTAGAATTGCAAAAGAAAAAACTTAAAGTTAATTTGTAGAAAGTTACTATCTTAAGAGGACTAAAATGCAACAAAGAAAATACACTATTGAAACTAGATCACTACTAGGGGGGGGCAAGTCAATAGTGAAGGCACTTATTATTGTTTCTCCAAATTATTAATATTTAACCATGCATAAAATGAAACACATAATAGAAATTAGATCATCAAAATGAACATGAAACATGAAAACCATTTAACACATAGAACACAAGTATCTCTGGTGGAAAATCCTCTCTAGGGAAAAAGAACCACCCATTATTGTTGCATTGCTCAAATATTATATTATGTCAGACAATTCTTTACATAGAGATTCAAATGGATACGTTCAAATGGAGACTCTTTCTGATGCGTATCTATGAACTACCATCCGTTGACTGCCACCATGATCATTGATCCTCACCTGGTTAATCCTAAACCATCAATTGACTCTACAAACTATCATCTTCTATAAGCTACCATGAAAAACGAGCCTCGCCCAGTTTCTTCCAAACTATCCAACCACCATTGGATTTAGAAAACTTCTCACTTATATTGATTTCTACAAAGTCCTCCAACTCCACTCCTCTATGTGGCTCTCATTTCAAAATATTTCAGACTAGAAATGAGAACTAGTCAACATGAGCACTGCACCAACATATCATCAAAGCACACAATGAAAAACACAATCTTCAAACTCCAAATACACCACAAACTGCAACATAGCCTCTCCACACACTTCTACCAATCCTCACTTCACCTTCTCACTCACTATACAAATATGATGGTTGAAACATGCTTCTTCTAACTATTGCAACACCTGCAATCTGCTTAAAAAATTATATAATACAACTCACACAGATTGCACACACTTCTCCATTCTCACACTCAATCAACATATCAAGAGAATCGACTAAACTATCATTGATCTTACTTCACTAAATAGATGAGTTGAGGTACTGAACTCAATAACTTTGGACACTTTGACCTTTAGTTTTTCTAAGGTTTTTCCATATCATCATTTCTTGTTGCATGTACACCAATGGGTAAACTTGTTTCCTTAATGCAACTACAAATTCATTCCAGGAAGAGATAATCTTACTACTTTTCTTAAGATATTCTTGAGTTTTGGCCTCCCACCAAATTAGAGTTTTACCTCCCAATCAAAGAGGAGCAAGTTGGATTTTAGAGACACCATCATTAATGTTTTGGATCATGCAATAAACTTTAATTTGAAGAACCCAATTATCCAACTTTTCAGCATTTATTTCTCCATCATACATTGGAAATTCAAAATTTTCATCAAGCTTAAGTAAAGGAGACTTAACATGTCATTTTGGTGATGCTAGAGGGGTTATAGGAGTTGGAGTAGATGGTAAAGAAGGAGGTGAAGGAGGTGGAGGAGGAGGAGGTTTGTTGTCACCGTCATCTTCATCTTTTGGTTGACAACAACCATTTCTGCTACCATTTTCATCTTTTTGTCGATGAGAACTTTCTCCTTGTAGCCATGTCATACATTATTCATACAAAACTTTCACCATATTAGTTATATCATAAAAATATTTTCTAAATTCTCTTTCAGCCTCAATAATAACCTCTTCTCCTTCTTCATTTTCCATTTCTTGTTGATAAGGTGGCCTTCTTATGTCGATTTCTAGGTTGAATTATTCAAGTGTTACTTCTCATTTAAGGAGCTTTGATCTCATGAGAATATGAAACCTTGCAAATCTTTTCAAACCATCTCAAAATCATGATTTGATACCAAATTTGCTCCAAAATTAAAAATTAAGCTATTACTAATTAATTTTCAAGTTAGTTTATTTCTCTTTGGGAAACATATTATAATTTAAAAAAAAAACTTAAGTTAATTTGTATAAAGTTACTATCTTAAGAGGATTAAAATGCAACAAAGAAAAGACACTATTGGAAACCAGATCACTACTGGGGGGGGGTGTGAGTCAGTAGTGAAGGAACTTATAATTATTTCTCCAAATTATTAATCTTTAACCATGCATAAAATGAAATACATAATAGATATTAGATCATCAAAATGAACATGAAACATGAAAACCATTTAACACATAGAACACAAGTATGTCTGGTGGAAAATCCTCTCTGGGGAAAAAAAACTACCCATTGTTGTTGCAGTGCTCAAATATTATATTATGTCAGAAAATTCTTCACATATATATTCAAATGGAGACTCTTTCCCATGCGGATCTACGAACTACCATTCGTTGACTGCCACCATGATCATTGATCCTCGCTTGGTTAATGCTAAACCATCAATCGACTCTATAGACTCTGATCTTCTAGAAGCCACCACGAAAAATGAGCCTCACCGAGTTTCTTCCAAACTACCCAACCACCATTGGATTTAGAAAAATTCTCATTTATATTGATTTCTCCAGAGTCCTCCAACTCCACTCCTCTATGTGGCTCTCATTTCAAAATATTTCAGACTGGAATCGAGAACTAGTCAACATGAGCACCGTAACAACATATCATCAAAGCACACAATGAAAAACAAAATCTCCAATCTCAAAATACACCACAAACTGCAACATAATCTCTCCACAGATTTCTACCAATCCACACTTCACCTTCTCACTCACTACACAAAGATGATGGATGAAATATGCTTTAGCTCACTACTGCAACACCTACAATTTGCTTCAAAAATTATACAATACAACTCATACAGCTTGCACACACTTCTCCATTCTCTCACAACCTCAACACATCAAGAGAATCAACCCAACTATCATTGATCTTACTTCACTAAATAGATAAGACAAGGTACTGAACTCAATAATTACCAAAAACTAGTGAGCTCCACAATCTCTTTTCATATGCTTGATTTGATCTAGATTCAGTTCATTGACTTGATCAAGCCACTCACTCCACTTCATAGAAGGTATTTTAAATGTTAATCACTTTCTAGAAGCTCCTTGACCTTTACAACCTTTACATGAAAATATATGAACATGATAAACCAGAAAAACAATAAATTAACCTAAGATGTATGAGGAATGCAGAGAAAACACTTTTAGGATGTATACATGGCTCTTGTGAAGGAAACCTAGGTACACACTACTCTTATGAAGGAAAACTATGTATATCCATTAAAAATCAAGTTTCACATCTATTTAAGCCACCACTTGCAATTGATCTCCAAGAGTAAGCTAGGGACATCATGATGCACCTCCACATACATTTTGACAACATGAAAATAAGCATAAATCTAAAAATAGGGCATCATACTCATAACTACATGGCATACATCAAGTGACCTCCATCTAGTAGCTAAACTCATCCAGAGATTTTCCAACATCTCCAACACTTGTAGAAACATCTCTAGTACCTGTAGAAGCATCTCCAACACTTACAACAACAACATCAAGTCATACAACTACCTCCAATCATCCAACTGAATCTAACACTAGTAGAGGCACCTCCAACTCATGTAGCAACATATCCAATGCTTCCAACACATGTAGAATCATATGCAACACCTGTAGGAGCAATCCAACCACCTGCAACAACAACATATTCAACATATGTAGAAATATAAACCTATGTAAAGTGAACATAAAATTCCCAACATCATCACAACTCAGCCTCCAAATCACCTCCACTAAGTCTTACCACAACCAAGTTGACATCAATGCCAACCAACAAACTAACCAGTTGAACATTGTAACAACCAAACACTCATCACACATCATCATCGGATTGACATAAGCATATAAAAGTATCACTATGACCTTGTTGACATCACTGCCAACAAACTCCCCCTTTGGTATTGATTTCAACCTCAATCCAACATCTGAGGCTGATCTCCATAAACTCTCCAAAATTGAAGCTACAACTTTGAAGTTGGTCTCCACAATCCAAAATCTCTCCCCCTTTGAAATCAATGGTAAAGGGCCATACCAACATTGAAGAACAATGTCAATAATGTGTTGGATGAGAGAAATATCTCTTGTCATACTCAACACCATGCAGATGCAAACCAAGAAGTCTCCCTGTAATATAAGTACAAAAAACAAGGAAACTAGCCGCCATTAAGTCTCTAGCCAATGCCATGCAATTTTTGAAACTAAACATGCTCCCGCTAAGCATGTAACAAAGCTACAATCACACTCTCTTTGTTGTTGTAGCAACATATCCACTGCACCACTCTAATATAAAATGATGTACAATGAAGTTCCAATATACATGTACAATGCTTCATGGAGCAAATGCATGGTTGTGACAAGTACATAGGACTAACATATGACTCCATTATAACAAATCTATCACCATCCAATGACTCTAAGGACCTAAGTTTACGTCATGCACCCAATGTAATGGGGCTACATCAATGACATATAAAATAATACATGACTTCGACTTCCATTGACCCATACTAATTGATTTGACAAAACATACTAGAAACTATGGGTTTCTCAGTGAGAAAACACCATGGGTCTCTCCATGAGAAATATGCCAACAAGACAAAAAAATAAAGGTACATGGCTTTTATGTCTTCACATAAGTGTGAAATCATCTATGCATGATGAATACAATATATAACATGACTACATGACATGAATGAGCAATGATATATGCTCCATATAGAAGCACCAATAAAAATGTAATATATAGCATGCACATCAAATCCATGAGAAATGATAATATCTCAATGTGTAGCAACAACAATAGGAGCACTATCCAAACCATATGCTAGTGCATGGCCACTCAACACTTTGACCATCACCATCCCAAAAATGAATATCCTAGTGCAATATCATAAGATCCACTAGAAACCACCATGCTCCACATAGGTACAATAATAAAATCATCTAATAGCAACAACATGGAAATATGTCATAAGAGCAATAGCAAATATATATCCTCATCATGAGAAACAACATTATCTCCATATATAAGAAACCATATAAATCAACATGTCTCAAACATATGAATATCCAACACATCATAGGAACCATCATGCTCTCTCTTCATGCAATAGCAACATATAACTCAACCATCTAATACATATCACCAGCATGTATGATTCATTTAGAAATGAAAACATAAGTAATAAGTTATATACTCTAGATGAGCCAACTCTAACACATCATCAGATCCCCATGGAAACAACAAGTATAATAAAGCATGTCATAGCTATGAACTAGAAATGAGAACACTAGTAGCATGTCAAGTTTTCCATGCAACCATACTATCACATCCAACTAGTAAAGTGTGGGAGCAAAAATAAAAATCATTCTACATCAAATCAATGTCAAATATATTCACAACGAGCTCGTCAATGCTAACACTCTGCAAGTCCATTCGAAAGCATACATTCTCCCCCTGAATATGTGATCCTCCATTACACAACTCAATGGATGCCATATTTTCATTAGCATCAATAGAAACCAAACATATAGCTGCTCCAAAATTATCAACAAATGTACATAACTGATCCAACTAAATAAAATTGAAATAGAAATAGATCATAAATGAAAATTCACCTCAAACCTCTTGAACTCCCCATGAACATAATATACCTCATGAGCACTTTTATCTTGTGGACTTGAATATTCATGGTTGAACTGGATCAAAAAATTATTACTACTAGTACTCCTCAAGTTGCTAACACTCCCCCTAAGACCATGTTAGTCTCATGCATACTGTTGCAGTCAAGTAGATCTAACATGCAAGAATGCACTGCAGTAGGGACTGGTATCATCTATTATGAATCTAATGAAGAAGAGTACTCTATTGGTCTTTTGTTACTTTTCACTCTTCCGCTCAGAACATACACATTTCTGGTGCCTTGATTTCCTTGGTAATCACTCTCTTTGATCCTTCCTTCTAGATGATACAACCTTTGGAGTTGAAAATAACTTCCATACCCCCATCAACCATTTCAATCACACTCAAGATATTATTCCTTAGGCCTTCAGTGAGCCAAAAATCTTCGTCATTTGTCCTCTTCTCACCAATATTGGCTTTGCCACTTCCCAACAATCTAGTTGTTTCACTACCTTAAAAAAAACACGACCACTCTTGGTTTTATTGAGAAAATGAAATTTTATCCTATCTCCTAACATATGGTGTGAGCATCCACTATCTATATACCACATGTCAACTTCATCACAAAACAAAGTGCAATGCCACATATTCCTATTTGTTTCTCCTTCTTCCATGTGTTCCTTGGTCGCACATTCTCCCTTGACTACTACTTTTGAACAAATGGACTCAATGATCTAGGAATCTTACATTTGTTGTCCATGTGTCCAAAATTATGGAACACATAACACTCTATACGACCAATATATGTAGTCAAAGCATTTGATCTTTTTTTGCTCATACTTGAACTCCAACTTCTCACACTAGATCTAAAATCAATGGCTTTGTGCCCAAACATGTTACAAGAAAAACAATGACCATTTAAATAACTTGTATACTTGAATGTAAGCTATCTTTGGTTTATCATACCTACATGGATATGTGTATTCGCCTTCTATGATTAGCTGACACATGGAAAAATTGTGACAAATGAAGCACTCAATCTCGTCCATCAAGGGGAAAGGGATTTTTTATTTCTCCTCTAAAATATAACACTATCAATCCTAGGAGCAAATGGTTTCCTTCATTCTCTTCTATGTTTTTGTTGGAAGTTCTATTTTCTTTCTCCTTTCTTACTGCTATTTTTGGTCACATTCTTTGTTGCAAGATTCTTTGGTTCTTCTTTGTTATTCTTTCCTACATGCAAACTTGTTTCACCCTTTTGAAAATTTTTGCTAGATTTTCTCACTGCTATGATGCTCTTCACTTTTTCCAACAGTTGGTTCTTTTCCTCAAGCTACTTTCTCAATTTTTCAATCACACCTTCATGCACCTCAAAATAATCCTTCCTATCATTTTGCTTGCTACAATTGACTTCTTTTGATCTTTTCGATTTTGCCAGTTGTTTTCTCAAGGTAGTGATTTCTTCCTTGATATTTTTCTCCTTTTGATTACAACCCTACAATTTATTCTCATGCTCCTTGCATACATTTGTTATTCTACCAATTTTAATAGAAAATTCTTTAATAACAATCATGGAAGATTCATATTCAACCTTAAAGAGCATATAATTATTATAATCATCTCTTTCACAAAGTAAATTTGAAGCATTGTCATTACCACTATCAGAAATATAACTCAAAAGTAATTCATTACGACTTATACCTTCAAATTTATTGTTCCTTTTCACAACTAGTTCAATTGGAGCTTCCTTCTTTTTTTTGCTACTCTTCTCAACCTCTTCATCATTTTTGTTGTTGTTTGATCCATATAATATATGCAACCTATCCCAAACTTATTTAGAATATTTTAAATCTCCAATTTTCTCAAAATTTTCATTATGGAGATTTTCAAAAATAATTCGTCATGCTTGAGAATTTTTCTTCTATACTTTATATGAAGGAAAATATCCATAATATCCATCACAAACAAATCTCCAAATGTTAGAGCCACAAAGAAATATTTTTTTTCATTCTTTCTTTCCATACCTTGAAATTTGCATATGTAAGAACCGATTTCCTTGGAGAACTCATTCTTAAAAAAATGGAAATTTCTGCCAAAATCTCCAAGATCCACTCTCTAGCAATGAAGTTGCAACTAAGAGCCTTTGCTTTGATACCAATTTTTGGAAACTGAATCACTACTGGGAGTGGGGGGTAGTGAATCCATAGTGAAGGCACTTATAAATTTTTCTCCAAATTATTAATCTTTAACCATGAATCAACATAAACACATAAATAGAAATCAGAGCATCAAAATGAACATTAAACATGAAAACCTTTCAACACATAGAAAATAATTATGTTTGGTGGAAAACCCTCTCCAAGGAAAAAAACCACCCTTTGTTGCTACAGTGCTGAAATATTCTATTATGTAAAACAATTATTTACATAGAGATTCAAATGGCTACTTTCAAATGTATACTCTTTATCGTGTGGATCTATGGGCTACCATTCGCTGAAGGCCACCATGATCAATGATCCTCACCTGAGTACTCCTGAAATATCAATCGACTCAACATACTTTGATCTGCTGGAAGCCCACGACCAAAGATTCTCACCTAGTTTCTACCAAACTATCCAACCACCATTTGAATTAGAAAACTGCTCACTAATATTTATTTTGTTGGAGTCCTCCAACTCCACTCCTCTATGTGGTTCTTGTTTCAAAATATTTCACAATAGAATAGAGAATCTCTCAACATATCATCAAAGAACAAAATGAAAAAATAAATCTCCAATCTCCAAATACACCAAAAACTACATCACAATCTCTCCACACACTTCTACCAATACACACTTCACCTTCTCACTCTACACAAAGATGATGGATGTAACATGCTTCAGGTAATTGCTACAACACCTCCAATGTGCTTCAAAAATTCTGCCATAAAACTCACACAACTTACACACTCTTTTCCATTCTCACACTCACTCAACATATCAAGAGAATCAACCCAACTATCATTGATCTTTCTTCACTAAAAATATGAACTAAGGTGCTCAACTCAAAAACTACCAAGAATTACTAAGCTTCACAATCTCTGTTCATATGCCTGATTTGATCTAGATTCACCTCATTGAATTGATCAAGGCACTCACTCCACTTCATAAAAAATATTTTCAATTTTAATCACTTTCTAGAAGCTCCTTGACATTTTCCGACCTTTACATGAAAATTTCCAAACAATACAAGCCGGAAAGACCATAAATTAATATGATATGCATGAGGAATGTAGGGAAAAACACTTCCATGATGTATACATGACTCTTGTGAAGGAAACATTTGTATATTCCTGGGTATACACAAATATTATGAAGGAAAACTATGTATATATTGTCAAACTCAAGTTTCACATCTATTTAAGCCACCGCTTGGAGCTTATCTTGAAGAGTAAGCTAGGGACACCATGACACACCTCCAGACACACTTTGACACCATGGAAATAAGCATAAATCTCAAAACAAGACATCATACTCATAACTACATGACATACATCAAGTGACCTCCATCTAGTAGCTCAACTCTTCCAGAGCTTGTCCAACATCTATAGAAACATCTCTAGTACCTACAGTAGCCTCTCCAACACTTGCAGTAGCAACATCAAGTCATCCAACTACCTCTAACACTGGTAGAGGCACCTCCAACTTATGTAGCAACATTTCCAATTCTTCTAACACATGTAGAAGAATATGCAACACCTGTAGTAACAATCCAACTACCTGCAACATCAACATATTCAACATATGTAGCAACATACACCTATATCAACTCAACATAACATGCCCAGCATCATCATAACTCAACCTTGAAATCACCTCCACTAAGTCATGCCACAACCAGGTTGACATCAATGCCAACAAACAAACCAACTAGCTGAACACTGCAACAACCAAAAACTCATGACACATCATCATCAGATTGACATAAGCATATGAAAAGTAGCACCATGACCTTGTTGAAATCAATGACAACACTATAATGCCAATAGATACAAATTTTTAATGGAGTTCACCGATCTTGGGTTATGTCTCGGGGTCCATCGTCCCAGTACTTCATCAGATGAAATGAGTTCATTTGATGTTGCTTTAATTGGTGGTAGGTCAAAATCCCATACTCCTCCTTTTCTTTTGACTTTTGAAGTCTTTAATAAGAATTTGCACAATGGTTTAATTGACTCTAGAGCCTCATCCAACATTTTTCCAAAAATGGTTTGTGCGAAATTGAATGTCGAACCCCATAAATCTACTGTTTGCATTGTACAGTTATATCGATCTCAAGTCGAAGTCATAGGAGAAATCAATCAGGTTACCATTAGATTCTCATCAAACCCAAAGGTATTTCAAGTGATTGACATGCTTGTGGTCGATATCCCTGAATTCTATAGTTTGATCCTTAGTAGAGATTGGTCCAAAAAGCTTCATGGCTATTTCTCAACACACTGGTCCCATTTGTGGCTTCCTTATAATGGTAAGCCAAATCAAATAAGTGTCAACAATGAGAAACATTTAAGTATATCATCACATAACTGGAAGGAGAAAATGAACCCATCACATATAGTAGTAATATCATTGGAAATTATTCAGTCGAATCATTTTTGGGCAATTTTAATGCCCATACTTCACCCTTTTTGGAAAATTTTGTTACATCAAAAATCGAAATTTATTCGCAAACAAATTCTTCTAAATGTATCAATTTTGTAGATAAACCTGTAGTCAATTATTTATTTTGGAAATTATTTTTCGATGGATCTAAATCTAATGATGGAGCTGGGGCAGGTCACCTATTGGTTAGCCCCGAAGGAGAAAAAACTATGTTGGCATGCAGACTTGAATTTGAATGCATGAATAATACTACTGAATATGAAGCATTAGTTCAAGGATTGTATAAATCCATAAGCCTCAATATCAAATACCTTCAAGTATTTGGAGATTTAGAAATTGTAATCAAATAGGTGAGGAATGCTATTCACTATATTTCTGGAAATTTGAAGCATTATCGATCATTAGTCCAGGATCTCACCTCACATTTCCTAGCATTTAACATTTCTCGAATTCCAAGACTTCAAAATGAAAGTGTTGATCTTTTGGCTAACATTGTGTCCAAGCTCATACCACCAGGAGATTATAGTCCTCATCGATTTTCTATAGAATTAATTTTTAGACCTTCTATTCTCGATAACATCACTAGTTGGTGAGTTTTTAATAATGATCTAGATACCATAAATTTTCAAACATTTGAAGGCTCATACAATGACCAGATAATATATGAAGACCAACACGATAGACAACTTAAGTAAAAGACAAGCGTAAATCCCATACCTAAGTTTGCAGTTAAGTTGGAAGATTTGTATGATCTTTACGACAGATTCAAGAAACCAACTAACTCAAAGATTCAAATTTCAACATTGAGGTTCGAATTAGTAAATCTTGGAACTGATCTTAAACCACAAAATATTAATCTAGGTCTTGGTCTTACACCCGATGAAATATTAGCCTTTATTAATTTGTTGAAAAGATATAAAAATGCTTTTTCATGGAATTATGAGGATCTTAAGAAATATGATACTTCCATACCATTCCTATGATATCCGACAAAAACCTTGTATAGCAGAAGTTGAGAAAGATTCACCCAAACCTAGAAAATCAAATCAAATATGAATTAAATAAACTTCTCAAAGCCAAAATAATTTTTCATGTCAAGCATTCAAGGTGGGTTTCTAACCTAGTTCCAGTCAGGAAAAATAATTTTGATATTCAAATTTGTATAGACTTTTGCAATCTCAACAAAGCTTATTAGAAGGACAAATTTCCATTGCCTCCTATGGAACAGATACTGCAATCAGTTGCAGGTTCAGAGTTAATGTCTTTTCTAGATGGATTTTCATGTTATAATCAAATTCTTTTGCATCTAGATGTTTGACCAAAAACCACACTTAGAACCAAATGGGGAACATATGCTTATCAAAAGATGCCATTTGAATTAATCAATTCTAGTGAAACATTTCAGAGATTTATGGATAGATATTTCAAAGGTTTGGTGAATGAAAAAATGGTCATTTATTTAGATGATATAACTGTATATTCAAAGAAGCGCAATAGTCATTTAAAGTACTTAAGACAAATCTTTGAACGTTGTAAAATATATGGAATTTCTCTAAATCCAAAGAAATTTTTATTTTCTTTAAGTGAAGGTAAACTTCTTGGATTTATGGTATCTAAAGATGGCATTCACATAGATCTTGATAGGATAAGAGAAATCTATGAAATCTCTTCGCCTCACAACAAAAAATCCATGCAATCTTTCCAAGGTCAAATAAATTTTGTAAAAAGATTTGTCCCTAACTTTTCACGAATTGTTTTACCTCTCCAATCTATGATCAAGAAAAATTATGTTTTTAAATGGGGACACAATGAGCATGAAGCTTTCAATCTTATCAAACAAGCAATTATAAATGCTCCCTCTTTAGCAACTATGAATTTTTCTAATCATTTTATTTTATATAATTTTTCCTCCGAAACATCATATGCAGCTACTTTGACTCAAGTTAATGATGAGAAAGTTGAAGTGCCAATTTCTTTCTTTAGCTCCAATTTTCAAGGTGTTCAATTGAATTACTTAGATGTTGAAAAATAGGATTTTGCTGTTTTCAAATCAATAAAACATTTTAGACCTTTTCTTATTAAAACTTACACTAAAGTAATAGTTCTATTCTCATCATTGAGAAATTTACTCATGCAAAGAGAGTTACGTGAGAAAAGAGAAAATTGGGTAACATCACTACAAGAATATGACATTGAAATTAGACCAGCTAAAATTGGTAGAAGTCAAGGTTTTTGCAGAATGTTAGCTGGAGCATCCAACCTACCAGCACCAAAAGATTCAGGTGATGATATACAAATATGTGAGGTAAGCCTCCATATTACTGAATCTAAATATGTTGATATCATATTTTCTTTGAAATATGGATATACCCCTATGAAGCTCAATTACAAAAGAAAAAGGGATTTGAGATTAAAAGCTAAACAATATGAAGTCATCAATGATTTTTTGTTCAGGAAGAATTATGATTCTATTTTACTTAGGTGCCTTGAAAAATCTGAGGTAGAAAAGGTACTGCGGGAACTCCATGATGGACTAGTTGGTGGAAATTTTGGAGGAGACACAACAACACATAAAATCCTGCATGCCAGCTATTATTGGCCAACCTTATTCAAATATGCACATTAATATGTAAGTAAGTGCAAAATTTTTCAAACAGCTACTAGAAGATAAAGGAAACCCACATTTCCATTACAACCGGTCAACATTGAACAACCATTTGAGCAATGGGGAATGGAAATAATAGGTGAGATCATTCCTTACTCTTTAAAGTAGCATAGATATATGCTTACAACAACTGATTACTTTACTAAGTGGGTAGAAGCAATTCCACTCAAAGTAGCCAATTTTGAAAACATTATTGAATTTATTGATCAATTTATTAATACCAGATTTGGTATACCAACTACCCTCATGTTTGACAATGCAACCTATTTCACAGGCAATGCTTTGACAGAATTTGCTCTTAAAAGAGGTTTTAAAATTAAATCTTCTGCTAACTATTATCCTCAAGGAAATGGTTTAGTTGAATCAACAAACAAAAATCTCACAAGGATCATCAAACAAACTATTGATAAGAGTCGGAGAAACCTGCATAAATCTTTAACATTTTCTCTATGCACAGATCGAATAACACAGAAGGCCTCAATAGGAACTTCTCATTTTAATTTGGTCTATGGGAAAGAATTTGGTCTTCCTACAAATGTAGCTATTACCTCTCTAGCCTTAGTTCAATTTATTGAAGAAACTCCTTCCTCTTCTATGAAATTAAGGCAATCTCAAATCCTCAAACTCGAAGAAGAAAGAGATAAAGACAAAATCATACATGCACATCATCAGCAGTTAGTCAAATATTTCTTTCATCCAAATTCTGTAAGTCCTAAATCTTTTCAACTCAGAGACCTTGTATTGAACTGTGATAAAGCACACAAGGAAAAAGGTAAGCATACCAAATTCCAAAGAATGTTGCTTGGCCCATTTCAAATTTCAAAACAAATTGGCCTGTCAACGTTTCTATTGCAAGATTTATGAGGCAAAAGAGATTCTATCACTGTGAATGGGCAGATTTTGAAGAAATAATTTTCATAGAATATAACCTCTTCTATCTCGTGTACACTATCTCCTTTACTTTTCCTAGGAAAATAAAAGTTAAATAGTATTTACTTTTGGCCTTACAATAAAAAAATCTCTTTAGATATTTTGATTTTTCGCTTGTATAAGTAGAGGTTGTTAAGGAAATAATTATGACATTTGAAAATAAGCTAAGTTCTATCTCTCTGAAATTTATTTGTTTCCACCAAAATTATTTATTCTTTGTGAAACCCCAACTTTATAAAGAGACTTTTGTTTTATTATCAATCAAGAAAAGTATCTCTAACAAAGCAAAGAATCTTTGCAGATAAGGACCTTTAACTCTATAATTGTCATCCAGAAACTCTTAAGGAATCAATGATCATCCCCATCCAGTAAACTTTTCTCCTTTTAGAGTGTAATTCTAAAAGATACTAAAACTTAAAAGGTAACATGTATCATTAAGAGTCAACTTACCATGTTCATAGGGAAAAAATAGATTGACATTACCAATAATGCATATCAAAACAGGGTAATGGCGTGAGATTATTTTTAATCAAAAGACAAGGGATCTCATCAAGAGCCAACTTGTTCAGTTGAACTACAACCAGGGAATGACATTGTCACTATTTGGCCACCAAACGAAGACAATAACTTTAAAGTATAAAAAAGAAAAAAAGAAAAAAGAAAAATAAGTTGCTTAAAAAAAGAAAAGAAAAAGAGAATAGGTATATGAGTCTGAATTTATCTCTAAAAATTGCACTCTTATCTGGATGGGATATTGAATCATTGATGGTTAAAGGTAACTTTGTCAAGACCATGGACCCCTGCTGGTAGCAGAGGCTCTACCTATGACAAATGAGTACATCTAAAATCTAATCTACAAGAGCCCCCTACTTTATCTTTAAACTAAGTAAAGACTGATATAGACAAAGGAATTTTCATTTTGAAGAGGATATCAAATGAATTATGATTAGGTGAGTTTGTTTTCTTATTAAGAGAAATGTTTCTTATCTTAAATTTCATGTCATTCCTATTTTTTGAACTATCTTTATTTCAGAAGTTTTAGAAGTTTAAAAAAACTATCAGAGATAACTGGTTCTTCTGATGAATCACCAATTGTTGCACTGTTCAACAACCCCCCCATTTATTGATTTAATAATTAATATTGTATTAATAAATGGGAACCCTTTAAAAAAAAAAATTCCCCAATTTTGTTTTAGCGAATAAGAGCTTGCCTTTTGTAAATCACTTGAAATAAAACTTTGGACAAACTAAGATATCAAACCAAGTCGTTTCATGTTATGAAACCAGCTCAAGAAAAAGATAGAAAAGATAGATCAACGCCTTAAAATTCAGCCTCTTCGAGGGGGCAACCTCCTTTACATTACATAAATGAACAATTCTTGGATGATTCAAATGACAAAACCTCCTTTCTATATATAGGAGTCTAAGGAGTCACAATATAACCCAGCCGACCTAACAATAAAATATAAAGCCACAAAAATAATAATAGAGGGATTCTATGGGGCACAGTAATAACAATATGGGG
>APFE031096173.1:0-27311 GCA_000404065.3 Pinus taeda
TTTAGCTTTGTTGATGAATGTTTTTAGGCTAGTTATGGTGTACTGTTTTGTTTGAATTTGGTGGGTTGGGGAATTCAGATAGAACTAAGATACAGATCATAGGACAGTTTGTTCCATTGGGCAATGGAGTTGAGGTATTTGTGCTACTGAAAGTGGATTTATGAAGATAGAGTGTTGTTGCGGAGCAAGTTAGGCATATGTGAAACAATTTACCAGATTTTTGATGAAATTATGGAATTATTGAGTGAAAGGCAATTAAGAATCTTTCACTATGCTAAATAAAGAAACATGAAGGTATTGCTTAAGATCAATTAAGAATTCTTAAACAATATTCAACATGACAGGATTAGTTCAGACATGAGCAATTAAGAATTCATATCTATGGCTAATCCAGAAGAAAACATATTTAGAAATAGAGATTGAGCATAGGGTGTTTGAAACAAATCCTAGGCTATTCTTTTTCTCTACTTGCTAAGATTATGAAAACATAAGAGTTATGGAATACACAGGAAACACATACACAGTTAAGAGAAACTTATTGATTCAGCACATGACACAGGAATTTTGCAACAAAATAGAGCTTTACATATCCATCTTCAAACAGCGTTGGAACCAGAAATCTCCATCAGCAATTTTTATTATCAAAAAGTCTTCAGAATACAACAGAGCTCTTCAGAAAGAATTACACTACAACCGACCCTCAATGCGTTATCTGAGGGGATATATATACAAAATAGGGTGTAAAATATCTGAGTAGAGAGTTATTGTGCAATAAATTGCACCACCAACTCTCTTACAAAAAGTAAATGACAACATAAATATAGCTTTTAATGCTGAGGTAGCCGATATTTTTCTGTCAGACAGATTTGACTTTATGGCTCTGGAAAGTAGGCTGTAGCAGTGCCTTTAACTCTGCATTAATTTAGCCTGCTGTCTGGGTGCATTGCTGAGTCACCTGTACGGCCACTTGCTATTCCTGTATGCTGATCTGTCTGCTGACCTGTCTGCTAATCTGTAAACTCTGATTTTTCTCCAAAAAAGGCAAAAGGCAAAGTGGATTTATCTGGGCAAAATCTCCAGCATTGCTTGCCACCAATCAGCTGAGGGTAGCTGATGCCTCCTCATTTTCACCACTGTTTCATCTGCCTCTATATGTCTATAAAAGTTTGGAGGGACTTCGAACAGATGATTTATTTCATGTTCAATAAAGAACAGATTTTCCAGCTTGTCATAGAGGGATTGCCCAGAGGGAGGCCCTGCTTCTTCTGTGGAGTTGTTGGATGCAGTGATCTGGTTTTCAACATAATTGTTGATCCTTTTCATATACTGATTATATGACAGCAGTCGTCCTGTGCCAGTCACTAGGCTTGGCAGTCCTTTGTCCTGTAGAATAGCCATTTTAGCTCTAAATTCATCTATCTCTGCCTTCATCTCCTGAGACTTCCTCTCCAATGTCTGAGAAAAATTCCTTAAGGTCAATACCTTTTTGGTTGTGAGGATTGTATCTGTTCTGCTGCTTATTTGTAGAGCAGCCAGTTCCTCTCTGGTGCGGTTATTTAGGAAATGAATCATTTTAGTGGCCTGCTCGGGCATGATTCCCAGGGATGTCCTGGCTCTCTGAATCTCCACATGAGCTATTTATATTAGCTCCACTTGTTCAAAAATTGCCTGAATGGACCTCCATTGGTCCTGTATAGATTGGCCAATTTTGGCCCAAATAATCTTCTTTATTTTTGCTAGGGTTTTACCTAGCATCAACTCTTTTTCTAGAGTTTTCACTTTGGCCTCCAAGGCCTTTATTTCTCTTTGCTTTTCTGCCACTATCATCTTTGATTTGTCATAACTGGCCTCCAGCTTGGCCAGTTTTTCCTTGGCAATATTTATTTCAGTGACTTGAGTTTCCATCTTTTTAACAGCTTTCATCAACTCCTCCATGCCCATGCTGGATTTTGCTGCTGCTGTTGCTTCTACTGTTGCTCCTGTTGCTGATGTAGCTGTAGTAGGTGCTGGAACAGTAGGAGGGGTTGCTGCTGCTTGTGTTGGAGGGGAAGGTTCAAGATTTGTTGAAGTTTGAGGGGGCTGGGAGGCTGATTCCCCTTGCTTGTCCTGCAAAGCTTTCTCTAACTCTGCCTCCATTTGTAGTATCCTTTGGTTCATGACCAGCAGCAGCTCCATGGCATTATCCACCTACTTCTCTTGTGCTAGCTATGCTATTTCAGGATGGATGGTAGGAGGAAATTTTGCCTGTCTTCTCAATGCAGCAATATCATCCTCTTTCTTCTTTATAAGGGCTCTAACACCCTTTGGGTCCTTTGGGTCATGTCCCAAATCTACAATTATATCCTCCAGAGTCTTTATTCTGTTGTCTTTTGCAGAGGAGGACAACCTTTCATAATCAAGCTACCTGTTGGTGTTCTTCAAGGCTTCTTTTAGCTGATGGGCCAGCATTGCCCTGTCAGCAAGTGTTGCATACACCATCTCCACAGTCTGTTTGTGCAACTCAATCTGATCCATGGGGTGTATGTCTTTAGCAAAGACCTCTAGGTTTGTCCTGTAGTAATATGCTGTGGTCTTTGGATGTGGGACTTTGGGCTTCAGATGAGTGAAGATCATCATTTCTTCCTTTAGATCATAGGCAGCCATTAATCTTTGCTTTCTGGCTGGGGTTGTATTCAGGAATTGCTCACAGAGCTGCACCATTAGCAACTCATTTTGTGCCTTGATCTCTTTGAAGCCTTCTTTAACTGTAGTTGGCTTTTTGCCCTGTTGTTTGGAGGAGGACACCTCTATGGTATGCTGCTAGGCCTGTTCTAGCTGAAATCAGCTAGTGGCAGTCTGTTGGCTTGTTTGCCTTTCTTTGCTGTGGCTTTCTGCCAGTTCTTCACTTACGTCTCCTTCTTTTGCCTCAAGGTCTACTCTCGGCCTCTTGGCCTCTGGTTGCTGTGATGACCCTGTTGGAGGTGTGATCTCCTCTCTGTCTCTCTTTTTCCCTCTCTCATCATTGAGAGGAGTCTGCAAAACTGGGTCTTGAATTTGTTCGGTTTGCTATGGAGGGGCCTGCTCTGATTGCTGATCCTTTAATGTGCTAGGCTACCTTGTCTCTACCTCTTGTTGTTCATCCATTTTGTCCTTTCCCTGTGCTGTAGTTGTTGTTGCTGGAGCCTACTGGATGTCCTGTGCAGCTGGAGCAGTAGAGGTGCCTTCTCCTGCTTGGACTGGTTGCTTGAACAAGACCTGTTGACAAGAGTCTAAGGTGAGAGTTTTTTCCAAGTCCTTTACAGTCTGCTCCATTATTTCTTCCTGAGTCAATTCCTCTACTATTGACTTAGGCACCCATTCATCTTGATTAGCAAAGTGTTGTATTTGAGGGATTGGGCAATGCTTATAGGCTAGCAGCCTATATTTGACCCTCCTGGCACTGATGAAGCCTTCAGGGTCATAAGGGACCCACTAGAAGCTTCTCTTGAGTTTGAGATGTTGTCCTAGTATTTGGTCAGCTTCTTACCAACCATCTTTCTTGTTAATGACAAATGGGCCTAGGTGGTCCCTGAACTTCAGGTTGGCTTTCTTCTTGGCACTGTGATAGTGTGTTAGATCAGAGTTTATAAGCTGTCTGTAGTACTCCAGGGCAAATAGCCTCATAGGGACATATTTTGGGAGCCTGTAGGGACAGAGCTCACAGCCATAAATTCTGATGACAGTGTGGTTTTTATACAAGTACCAATCACCAATTTTGTAGCTTCTGGATAGCTGCAAGATTTTCTCCATATCCTTGGACAATCTGATAGGAGGGGTCCTCTTTAAGAGGCATGTGACTGGATACAAAAACTGATCAATGAACTCACAGTATGAGTAGGGGGAATTCTGGAATTGGTGGAAGACTGAAGACCAGAAGATCACAGACCTCCTCTCACCCTGTGAGTCTAGTTTCCTGATTGAGCACTGGAAGCAATCTGTTTGGTAGTATAAGAATAAATGATAGATGTATGAGGAATATTTTAATATTGCCTCCCTCTTCAGCCTTGTCAATTGATCATGTATCTTATTGGCAATGTATTTGGCATAATTGTATTTCATAGCAGGGGGCTTCACAAGGCTGTATGCAGAGAGCATGACCAACACAGTTAGATCAACATGCTTGTTTGTAGTGAACCCCAGCACAGAGGTCAACATATCTACCAGTAGCTTGCCAACCTCATTGAAATCTGCATAGGAAAAAGGAGGTGGCCCAGAAGGTTGGCAGTATGCCTTCATGAATTTCCTAGCTATGGAAGCAATGTCTGAGCTAGAGAGTTTGGATCCCTCATCTAGCAAATAGTTCATGGAGAAGGGGTATAGCAGCTGGGTCTGCTTGTAGTTGAGCATCTAGTTGATGGAATCTGGAGCTATATAAAAGCGGATGCTCCTAGATGGAGACTTTACAGCCCTGAGTTTCTGGTCATAGTTCTCTGCACATAGGTGGATGATTTCAGGAAAAATGTTGACAAAAGGCAGGAAGTAAGTGGGCAGATTGGATTCCCAGATGCTATACAGGTCACTGTTGTCCAAGTGACTGTTTCTTAGTTGGCAATATGTTTGCAAGTGGCATCTCTCTGCCACAAAGTCTATGATGAGAGCATCACTGTCCACCAGTGTCATAGCTTATAGCTCTCTGTTAGGTGGATTTATGGGCACTACATCCAGAGCAGCTAGAGTAGCCATTGTCTTGTTTTTCACTGGTGGTTTACTGTAATTCAAGCTTAATGTGAATGCTGAGGAAATGGCTTACTGATCTCTGCTTTCAGTGAGCAGTTTGGAAGTGCAAGGAGGCTGTCATAGGCTTAATGAATCTGTGGGGCACTCTGTTTTGAACAACCAGAGTGTGTTTAAGCTGGCTAGTTGGTTATTTGCAGAGAATTCCTTTAGCAGGGGTGAGGGAACTGTCAATTCAGTCTTCTAGCCGGTAGCTCGGCTTCTTTAGTTGCTCTTTGCGGAAAAATGGTGAATTTCACAGAGGGTCGCGGGTTTCTACGAGACTTTCGTAGCGCAGGGGTTTCAGTGGCTTTTTAAGTAAATTTCAGTGGTGAATTTGACAGTGTGGGTCCTTTAGCTGAGTTCTTTAAGTAGGAAAATAGGATTGCAAGGAGAACAATGGACAAGAGAGGATGCCTGCGACAAATACCTGGTTTTAATGGCGCATGAGGCGTTTGTACTGGTCGAATTGGCTGAATTGTAGGTAGTTGGGTTGATAATGGAGGTGACAACAACTTTGGCGGATAGCTTTTGCTTTTTGACCATTGTAGGTTGAATTTCGCTTTCAGAGGAGCTCCAGGGGTCGTAGAAAACAATGCAAAATAACGATTATTCGACGCCTTTTTATGCATTTTTGGCATATTGGCACCTTTTTGTGATGATGTCATGCTGACGTCATCATGGGCCCGGGTACGGACGGGTGATGTGGCAGCTGACGTGGGTGCCTAGGTGGCAGCGACACGGTGGCAGGGTGGACTGGGTGACATGGTGGCCAAAGGTGACGTGGAGGCTTGACGACGAAAAGTAGGGGTGATGTCACGCTGACGGGGGCGTGACGTCAGCGCGGAGGGTAAGGCGGTAAGCGGTCTCCTCGGAGGGGTCCAGGGCGGTAAACGGTTTGGAGGGGGGGGGGCAGCGAACAGTGTGGGCGCCTGATGCGTGGCGGGGGTACGACAGCAATACCACCCATCCCCCGTACGCAAAAGGTCGGGCAGCTTTGCTGGAAGATCGACCGCCCACCGTTGGATGGGCGGGGCGGAAGATCGAGTGGCAAGCGATAAATGCGAGGTGACGGCGCGTTAGTACCGGGGGCCCGTCCTAATATTTAATTAAATTTTAATTAAATCGGGTGCGGGGGGTTTAAAAAATTTAGGTTATGGTTTCTTCGGGCAAAACGCGCATTTTATTAAATGTCTTTTTTATTTAAAACTTTTAATAAAACGGGCTTAGGGCGGAAAAAAAGGGGGACATGGGTAATTGAGGGCGGGGTTTTGATTTTTTACCTTTTAACCATAGTTTTTGCCAAAACCCATAGTTTTTAGGATGATTGGGGGTTAATACTAACCCTTGAGGGGTTAATATTTCCCAAGGAAGAGATATTTAGCTATAGTGCTAGGGGGAGGGTATTTATAAATATTTTTGGGAGATTTTCAATAGATTGTAATAGAATTAGGGGAAGGGGGGAGTTAGGGAGCTAGATAATATGTTAGTGATTAATATGGTTTGTGAGGTGAATGAAGGGGTAAAGCCAAGTTTTAATAAGTGAAACTTAACTTAGGATTTTGAGGATAAATGAAAATGATGAAAAAAGGGTGTTTTACACAAAAAATGTGGCTTCTTTTCATGTTTGAACTCCATGGCTGACCAAGTAGTTTATGATGCAATGAAGTGGAATTGGACACCTGAGCAGATCTCAAGGCCCTTGGGAGTGTTAGTAAAATGAAGTTTGGGGAAAATGGGGAAATTAGACATGCTTCCAATGCTTGTCCTCCACTCTTTGCCTTTGAGGCCAATACCCTGAGTGGCATAAGTTTTTGCACTTAATAGGCCAATTGGTGATGGCTCTCCATTTCTGCAACCTTGCACTACTTACCCATCCTAGTAATCCTAACATTTTTTCTTCATTAAAGTGGGTGCACTTGAATTAGTAGACCCTGATTTTCCTCTTTTTCTTTTGACTGCCCTCCTATCTAAAATCTACCCTTATTTCTTCCAAGGCCCCAGATTAAGCAGTTGGGCACATTTATTTCTCTACCTAACTAGTCATCTACCAAGCTTGAGCTGTTTGGTCAGGGAAAATTTCTATTCTGCAGCAAGCAATTTAACCATGGCATGGTCCAGTCTAGATTGTTGGGCCATCCATCAAGTGTGATTAGCAGCAGTATTTGCATAACATGACACTGCCAAATAAGCTAGTAGTGGCATTTTGACTGGCCACTTTACTGGTCTTTAGTTTGGGGTCCATTTTCACTTTTCTCTTGACCATTTGATTTTCTTGCCTTTTGATTATTCTTTTAAGGCATACTCTCTTTTAATTTTTTAATTTTTTTTAGCATGTACACAAAATATGGAACCTTTGCAGCCTGCAATGATGAACATATTTGGTCCTTCCACTGTCAATCATGAAAGATGAAACCTATTGGTATAGGAACCTAATAGTGGCTCCATTTGGGGATGGCTTTTCCTGGTGGAAATCCAAGAACCGTAGGTCAGATGGCCTTATTTTTGTTCCTCTCACTGTAGTGAATTTGCTCTAGTATTGCCACCTTTGATCTGTAATTAGTGAGATGGTATGCAGTGTTTCATGACCTCTTTAGAACAACAATAAATATTTCATGACTTGCTAGCCTGTATCACTGCCTATCATTGGTTTTCTTTTTTTGCAGACCTTGCTCATTTCTGTTCATCTGGGCTGTCTCCAGTATCTATGTTATCTTGATGTGGTTTTGCTGATCATTCTTCCAAAAATCTGTTGTAGTTACTCTTCTATATATCTACTGAAAAAAGGAAAAAAATACTTGAAAATATAGACATTTATGTACAATATGGGGCCATCCTATGCTTATGTATCATGGTAGTGCTTGAGCATTCTCCCATTCACTGGGCCTTCATCATTGTTTGACTCATCTAGACTCTTGAGAAAGAAGGTATTGTTACTTTGCATAGCTTGGATTACAAATGGCCCTTTCCACAGAAAGTCAAACTTGCCATGCTTTCCTTTGTCTTCCCTCCTAGAATCCCATTTCAATACTTTGTTACCTATGAAAAAGTCCTCAGCCTTTGTTCTTTTGTCAAACACTTTTTTAAGCTTTTCCTGTAGAACTTGGGTTCTATGATACACTTCTTCCCTTGTTTGTTGTAAGTGGATTGTCTGATTGATCCTTCTTTGGATATCATTGGGTTTAGCCTATATTTCTTGCAGCAATTTGATCACAGGGATCCCAAGGGATGATGGGAACACAACTTCCAGGCCATATACCAATTCATATGGGCTAGTACCAATAGATCTTTTTGTGGTCAATCTATCTGCCCATAGTGAATTTACCAACTTTTTATGCCAATTCTTTTTGTTGTCCTCCAAGACCTTTTTAATGATGTTGATTAGGCTTTTATTGGAGGACTCAGCTAGGCCATTGCCTTGAAGGTAATAGGCTATTGAGTGACCTAGGGTGATATGATATTTGTGACAGACGCTGATCATTTTCTTGGATTTAAAGGCAGCTGCATTATCTGTTATGATTTTCTCTGGGCAGCCAAATCTGGACAAGATATTGGTTTCTAGGAATTGTATGATAATTGAATCATTTTCTTGTCTACAAGGTATAGCCTCTATCCACTTGGTGAAGTAATCAGTAGTTGTCAAGATCCATCTATGTTGGCCTGAGGATGAAGGGTTAATTTCTCCAATTTAATCTAAGCCCCATTGTTGAAATGGTTTTTCAGTTGAAATGGGTCTGAGGGGCAAGGGAAGTAACTTCTTCTTCCCTTCAAAGATCTGACATTTGTGACATGACATTACAAACTTTTTTGAATCAGTAAAGAGGGAGGGCCAATAAAATCCAGCCCTCAGGATTTTGTCAGCTGTGGATTTCCAATACAGGTGCCCTCCACAATCTCCTGCATGAAATTCTCTAAGGACCTTATCAGCTTCATCTGAAGTCAGGCAGTTGAGCAGGACACCTTCATGATTTTTCCAAAATAAAACATTGTCTATGATACAAATTTTGCAGCCTTAAGTTTTAGAAATCTGTTCTTGGTTCTGGATAACCCTGGAGGAGCTTGCAGGTTTAATAATACAAAACATATGTCAGCATACCAAGGTGATTCTAGAAACGCTTGATTGATTTGTGGAGTCGCCATCTCCTGTTCGTTATCCAGTTCATTTATGTCAAGGGCTTCAAAGTTAGTCTCAGTCATTAGTTTGGCTAGCCCTTGTCCTTTTACAAGTTTTGTTGGTTTGATTTCTATATCATATTCTAGAATATTGGCAATCCATTTTCCCCTCTTGCCTTCCATTCCCTCTTGCGTTAAGATATCTTTAACAACTGCATTGGGCACATATGCAATTATGTGAAAGTATAGGATGTAAACTCTGAAGTCCTTTATGGCTTTTACGAGGGCATATGCTTGCTTTTCCATGATTTTGTACTTGAGTGGGGCATCCCTAAGGGCTCTACTGAAAAAGGCAATATGTTTTTCACATCCCAAGTCATCCTTTTGCAGTAGGACTGCAACATTGTGTTTTCAGAGGCAAAGGAGAAGATTATAAAGTCTCTGTCAAAACTAGGGCTTGTAAGCACCTGTGTTTTTGTCAGGGCTATCTTGATTTCTTCAAAGGCTTGTTTAGCCTCAATTGTCCATTTGACCTTGGCATCTTTCCTGAGCATATTGTTCAACAATCTTATCAACTCAGCCAGGTTGGGAATAAATCTTCTTAGGAAATTAATCTTCCCCAAAAAGGCTTGTAATTCCTTGATGTTTCTTGGATGGGGGACTTGCAGGATAGCCTGAATCCTATCAGGGTCAATTCTTATGCCATCTTTTGAAATTATGTGACCAAGCAGTTTGCCTTCTTCCAGGCCAAATAGTGACTTCTTTGGGTTTAAAGAAATGCCATACTTTCTGCAAATTAAGAACACTTGTCTGAGGTGTTTTAAATGCTCCTGGTCTGATTTTGAGAAGGCTATTAGATCATCAAAGTATATGACAAGGAAATCATGGATTTCTTTGGAAAAGGCTATATCCATTTCCCTTTGAAATGTGGCTCCAGCATTCTTGAGTCCAAAAGGCATTTTGACATATTTGAAAGTTCCCCAAGGTGTGGTGAAGGCAGGTTTATCTTGGTCATCTAGGTGGACTAAGATTTGATTGAATCCTGAGAAGCCATCCAGTAATGAAATCCTTGAAGCTCCCACTACCCTTTGTAAGATGTGATCCATTTTTGGTAAGGGGTAGTGATCTTTGAGAGAGACTTTGTTTAAATTTCTCAGATCCACACAAAGTCTTATCTCCCCTGTTTTCTTTCTTGTGGGTACAAGGTTGGAAATCCATTCAGAAAACTTTATGGGAGCAATTATCCCAGCTTCATACATTCGTTTTACCTCTTTCTCTATCAGGGGCATAAGTACTGGATTGACTCTTCTCAGCTTCTGTTTAAAGGGTTTTTGGTTTTCTTTCAGGGGTATTGTGTGCTAGATCACTGTAGTATCATAGGACTTAAGGTCCTCATAGCTCTAGGCAAATACATCCTGAAACTCTTTGAACAGTTTGATATATTCTGATTTCTTATCAGGAGGTAAGGTTCTAGAAAGTTTGATCATTTTGGGATTTTCAATGGTCCCAATGTTACACTCCTCTATTTCTGCGTTGATGGGTTGCATCTTTTGTTTCTTAGAGAGATCATTTGAATCAAAGATGTCTTCTAAAGGAGCAAGACCTGTAGGCAAGAAATTGTCTTTTAACTGAATTAATTCTGTTTCTTCCTCATTAATTTCATCAAGATCTGTTATCTTTAGTTTCTGCAAATTGGCAGGGTCAAATATTGTGGGATGTAATATCCTATCTGCTGTTTCAGCTGATATACTGGTGTTTGGTTCATGCTTTTGGTTTTCATCCTCCCTACTGCTTTTGTTAATGTTTAAGTTTGAGAATTCCTCCTTCATGGTTAAAAATTTGTTTATCTGAGTATCATTCTCAAAAACTTGGCAATTATTTACATTTTCTGGGACAGAGGGCCTGTGCTTGATCTTAGCAGTGAATTGGTGGTTAGGCCCAAAAGGAAGTTTACAGGTACTTGCAAAGGTTGCCAGACTGTGAGCATGTAAGTTGTGGTTCCTAGGTACTTTGGTGAGCTGATATTCTAGGAAGTTGTTGAGCAAGTCTGTCACTGCTGACCTATAAGACCTTAACCAGGGATCATTTGTAACAAAATTACCCTTTATCTGTTGGATAATTAGGTCTGAATCCCCCAATATGGAGACTTTGGTCACTCCTAGATTCTTTATCAGTTTGAGACCTAGTAGGAGGGCTTCATATTCTGCCATGTTATTTGTGCATCTGAACTTAAGCATATATGCATGACCTAGAGCATGGTCATTTTGAGTATTTTGTATCCATACCCCTGCTCCTGCTCCAAGCTTATTTACTGACCCATCAAATTCTAAATACCACAAGGTTTCTTGGTCAGTATTGGTTTCAATTGATTTACAGACCTGTTCAGTTTCAATTGATTTACATATTTGTTCAGTGGGCAAGTCTAGTTTTGGTGATTCATGTGCCATGTCAGCAAAGTCTACTGCTTTAATGAGATGAGTGATCTTTTGTTCAGCAACAGTGGATTGTTCATTCATATGCCTAGTTTCCTTTGTTTCTAGGAGCTTGAGCTCAATTTTGGGGCATATATCAGCATTGTATAGTATGAAAGAGTCCATATCTGAATGGATGGAGTAGATTGGTAAATTTTGGGGTTTATCCTGGTTGCTGACCACATATTTCATTAGTGTCTCTCTGTACAGTCTCTTTGGCTGGCCAAAGACTGAAATTGTGGCATATGACATGTCTAGTTGCAAAGATCCTTGGAGTTTGGCACCCCAAGATCTTGATAGGAGCATACCATATTTAGGTGGAATGTCAGCCACTACTACATCCATTAGAATTTTTTTGGCTGGATATTGGATCACGGATTCCCAGAGGTCTTTAATCAGGCCTAAACATCTTACTTGGCTGGAATAAAATGAAAATAAATCTTTGTATGGTCTGGTGATGTCTAGTCCAAGTTTTTCCATTACTGATTTGGGCATTAGGTTATGAGAGGCCCCTGAGTCAAACATGGCATTGTGTAATACTTTGTCATGAATGCTTAGGCTTACATAGAATGGAGGAGTTCCTCCATCCCCTGATTTGCCATTGACTTCTGAGCCAAAAATCAGTTCTGGTTGGTCATCTAGAATGTTGACTGCATCCCTATTTTCTGGTACTTGAAATGATCTATTGATTTGTTGTCTAAAGACCTCATGTTTGGCTAGTTCAGACAGAGGGATTGCAATTTTCAGTTTGCCAATTTCTGTTTCAAGATTGAAGGGTTTTTCCATCTGAACTTTTACATTATGAGCAGCAAATTTTTCCTTTTCCACTGAATTTCGGGTGAGCATGTCCTGATCAGGCATATTGTTTTGGGATATGTTTGGGTTAGTTCTGTTTTCTATAGGTTTGCCCAAAATTTTTGTTGGAAGAAGTGGTGTGGGTGTAGATTTTACTGGGGGCTATATATCAGATACATCTTCCACTGTAACCTATTTGTGGGGTTTTTTATCTGAGGATTCTGTTAAGGCAGATTTATCACTAGTTTTCTTGGGCAGTTTGGTGTGTGTCTGTTTGGTATTCTCAGGTACATCTATGGTTCTACTCCTTAACTTGTATTGTTTGTGTACTTCATAGACTGCTGTGTCATACCCTTCTCTGAAATCAAATGACTCACTAGATTTTGCTTGGAACTGTTTGTAGTCTTGGGCCTGTTGATCATCTTGTGTTAAGAATACCTGTTGTTTATTGTCCAGACCCATTAGATTGATGTGGGGATCTTCTATTTGTTCACTAGTGGTTGAGGCCTCTGCATAATTTTCTTGAAATGGAGGTCTGATGTTCTGATCAGGACTAGTTCTCCTAGCATTTGGGTTTTGGTTTTTTCTAAAATTGGGATTCCTAGTTGTGTTGCTTGTTTGTCCTTCCCAAGAGGACATTCTCTCCATGGTCTCAACTCTATCTCCCAACCTTTCCATACCCTTCATGATTGCATCTAGTTTTTGGCCAAAGGTTGAGGGTTCCTCTTTGAATGTTATTATTCTCTCATTTTTTGCTCTGGTTCTCTGGGCAATCAAGTTTGCCTCTACACTTATAGCTATATTATGCATGTATGCAAGACTTGGAGGTGCTCTTTTTCTTAATTGATATGCCATGTTTGGGTCAAATCCATTATGAAATTTGATCAAGACCAGGTCAGGAGGAGGTCTCAAGTTTTGAGGGATAGCGTTATATACATTGTTGAACCTAGCACAGTAATCATGAACTGTCTCTTGTGGGCCCCTTTTCAAATTATCATACTCTATCAGTATGTGTAGAGGGTCTTTCTTCTTTTCCCATATGTTTAAAAAACTTAGGTATAAGGCATCAGGATTGACTATAGAGTTTACAGCCAGAGACCTGAACCAATTCCTTACATCCCCTGTCAAACTTTGCAGAAAAATTTTCATTCTTACATCTTCATCATCTATTTCATAGTTCTCAAAATAGTCCTGCATCCTCTTAGTGTGTTGCTGGGCAGTATAAGTGCCAGTTCCATCAAAGTAAGTGATTTTTCCTTGATAGTCTTGGGGCATTGCCCCTGGATTTGCAGGCAGGACTAAAGGAACATATCTAGCCATATTTGCAGGGATAAAAGGGGCAGCAAGAAGGAGTGGAATAGCTGGAACAACAGGGATAACAGGAGTAAGGTGTGTTGGGGATGGGGGAGTAGGGAAACTACCTTGGGAAGTGGATGAAGAACTAGGATAAGCAGGGATAGTGTGAGGGTGAACTGATGCTTTGACAGGAGTAGGAATGTAGCTCTGCTGATTTGGCTCAGTATCTGAATATGAAAGCTCCCCTAGCTGCTCCTGCTTCTTTAAGATTTTGGGGATTAAATTGGGGTTTTCAAATATAGTTGGGGGATTAGGGTGAGGATTGGACCTAGTGTAACGAGATTTCTTGTTTGGAGCCAGCTTCTGAGTTTTCTTTCCTTAGTATCTTATGATAGGACTTTTTAAACAGGAAGCTTATTTCCTTTCACTTGGTATTTTGACATAAGTTCCCCAGTGGAGTCGCCATTGATGTTATCACTCAGGTTGTTCCCTGCTTCCTAAAGGGAATACGACCGAGGTAACCACTGACCAATCTTTTAGCTACATGTTCTAGCCTACTTGCAACCAGAGAGGGCTCTCTCTTTATAGTTTAGCTTTGTTGATGAATGTTTTTAGGCTAGTTATGGTGTACTGTTTTGTTTGAATTTGGGGAGTTGGTGAATTCAAATAGAATTGAGATACAGATCATAGGACAGTTTGTTCCATTGGGCAATGGAGTTGAGTTAATTTGTGCTGCTGAAAGTAGATTTGTGAAGACAGAATGTTGCTGCAGAGCCAGATAGGCATGTGTGAAGCAATTATCAGATTTTTGATGGAATTATGGAATTAGTGAGTGAAAGGCAGTTAAGAATCTTTCACTATGCTAACAGAGAAAAATGAAATTATTGCTTAAGAGCAAGTAAGAATTCTTAAACAATTTTCACCATGACAGAATTAGTTTAGACATGAGCAATCAAGAATTCATATCCATGGCTAATCCAGAAGAAAACATATTTAGAAATAGAGATTGAACATAGGGTGTTTCAAAACAAATCCTGGGGTATTCTTTTTCTCTACTTGCTAAGATTATGAAAACATAAGAATTATGGAATACACAGAAAACACATACACAGTTAAGAGAAACTTATTGCCTCAGCAAATGACATAGGAATTCTGCAACTAAACAGAGCCTATTCATATCCATCTTTAGACAGCATAAGAACCAGAAATCTCCATCAGCAATTTGTATTATCAAAAAATGTCTCCAGAATACAATAGAGCTCTTCAGAAAGAATTACACTACAACCGACCCTCAATGCGTTATCTGAGGGGATATATATACAAAAATAGGGTACAAAATATCTCAGTAGAGAGTTATTGTGTAATAAATCGCACCACCAACTCTCTTACAAAAAGTAAATGAAAACATAATTATAGCATTTAATGCTGAGATGGCTGCTATCTTTCTGTTAGGCAGCTTTTGAATTTATGGCTCTGGAAAGTGGGTTGTAGCTGTGCCTTTAACTCTGCGTTAATTGAGCCTGCTGTTTGGGTGCATTGGTGAGTCACTTGTACGGATGCTTGCTGTACCTGTGTGTTGATCTGCCTGTTGTCCTGCCTGCTGACCTGTACCATGACTTGAAAAACTTTGATTTTTCTCAAAAAAGGAAAAAAGCAAAGTGGCATTATCTGGGTAAAATTTCCAGCATTGCTTGCCACCAATCAGCTGGAGGTAGCTGATGCCTCCTCATTTTCACTAGTGTTTCATCTACCTCTGTATGTCTGTAGAAGTTTGGAGGCACCTCAAACAGATGATTTATTTCATGTTCAATAAAGAACAGATTTTCTAGCTTGTCATAGAGAGACTGCCCAGAGGGAGGCCCTACTTCTTCTGTTGAGCTGCTGGATGCTGTTATCTGATTTTCAACATAATTGTTGATCCTTGTCATATACTGATTATATGACAACAACTGTCCTGTGCCAGTCACTAGGCTTGGCAGTCCTTTGTCTTGTAGTATAGTCATTTTTTCTCTAAATTCATCAATTTCTGCTTTCATCTCCTGACATTTCCTTTCTAGAGTTTGAGTAAAATTCCTCAAGGTTAGTACCTTTTTGGCTGTCAGGATTGTATCTGTTCTGCTGCTTATTTCTAGAGCTGCCAGTTCCTCTCTAGTGCGGTTATTGAGGAAATGTATCATTCTGGTGGCCTTCTTGGGCATTATTCCAAGGGCTGTCCTGGCTCTTTGTATTTCCACATGATCCACATCTATCAGCTCAACCTGCTCAAAAATTGCCTGAATGGACCTCCATTGGTCTTGTATAGATTGGCCAATTTTGGCCCAAATAATCTTCTTTATTTCTGCTAGGGTTTTACCTAGCAACAATTCACTTTCCATATTTTTTACTTTGGCCTCTAAGGCCTTTATTTCTATTTGTTTCTCTGCCACTGTCATCTTTGATTTATCATAACTGGTCTCCAGCTTGGCCAGTCTCTCCTTGGTATCATTTATTTCAGTCACCTGAGTCTCAAGCTCTTTAACAACTTTCATCAACTCCTCCTTGCTCATGCTAGATTCTGTTGCTGCTGTTGCTTCTGCTGTTGCTCCTGTTGCTGATGTAGCTGTGGTAGGTGCTGGAATAGCAGGAGGGGTTGCTGCTGCTTGTGTGGGAGGGGCAGGTCCAAGATTTGTTGATGTTTGAGGGGGCTGGGAGGCTGACTCCTCTTGTTTGTGCTGCAGTACTTTCTCTAATTCTGCCTCTATTTGTAATATTCTTTGGTTCATTACCAGACGTAGCTCCATAGCATCATCTACTTGCTTTTCTTGTGCAAGTTCTGTTGTTTGAGGGTGAATGGTAGGAGGCAATTTTGTCTGCCTTCTTAGTGCAGCAATGTCATCCTCTTTCTTCTTCATAAGGGCTCTAACACCCTTCGGATCCTTTAGGTCATGTCCCAAATCAACTATTATGTCCTCCAGAGTCTTATTCTATTATCCTTTGCAGAGGAAGACAACCTTTCAAAATCAAGCTGTCGGTTTGTGTTCTTCAGGGCTTCCTTTAGCTGATGGGCCAACATTGCCCTGTCAGCAAGTGTTGCATACACCATTTCCCCAGTCTGTTTGTGCAGCTCAATCTGATCCATGGGGTGTATGTCTTTGGAAAAGACCTCCAGGTTTGTTCTGTAGTAATCTGCTGGGGTCTTTGGATGTGGGACTTTAGGCTTCAGATGGGTGAAGATAATTTTTTCTTCCTTCAGATCATAGGTAGCCATCAACCTTTATTTTTTGGCTGGAGTTGTCTTCAAGAATTTCTCATAGAGCTGCACTCTCACCAATTCATTATGTGCCTTGATCTCTATGAAGCCTTCTTTGACTGTAGCTCGTTTCTTGCCCTGTTGTCTTGAGGAGGACACCTCTGTGGTATGCTGCTGGGCCTGTTCTAGCTGAAATGGGCTAGTGGCAGTCTGTTGGCTTGTTTTCCTTTCTTTGCTGTGGCTTTCTGCCCGTTCTTCATTGATGTCTCCTTCTTCTGTTTCAGGGTCTATCCTCGGCCTCTTGGCCTCTGGTTGCTGTGATGACCCTTTTGGAGGTGTGACCTCCTCTCTGTCTCTCTTTTTTCCTCTCTCATCATTGAGAGGAGTCCGCAAAAACTGGGATTTGGGTTTGTTCAGTTTGCTGTGGAGGGGCTTGCTCTGATTGCTGATCCTTTGATGTGCTGGGTTGCCCTGTCTCTACCTGTTGCTGTTCATCCATCTTCTCCTTTCCTTTTGCTGTAGTTGTTGTTGCTGGAGCTTGCTGGGTGTCCTGTACAGCTGGAGCAATAGAAGTGCCTTCTCCTGCTTGGAATGGTTGTTTGAACAAGACCTGTTGACAAGAATCCAAGTCAAGAGATTTTTCCAAGTCCTTTACAGTCTGCTCCATTTTTTCTTCTTGAGTCAATTCCTCTACTATTGATTCAGGTACCCATTCATCTTGGTTGGCAAAGTGTTGTATTTGTGGGTATGGGCAATGCTTATAGGCTAGCAGCCTATACTTGACCCTCTTGGCACTGATGAAACCTTCAGGGTCATAAGGGACCCACCAGAAGCTTTGTTTGAGTTTGAGTTGTTGCCCCAGTATTTGATCAACTTCTTGCCAACCATCTTCCTTGTTCATGACAAATGGGCCTAGGTGGTCTCTGAACTTTAGGTTGGCTTTCTTCTTGGCACTGTGGAAGTGTGTCAGATCAGAGTTTATAAATTGTCTATAGTATTCCAGGGCAAATAACCTCATAGGCACATATTTTGGGAGCCTGTAGGGACAGAGCTCACAACCATAGATTCTGATGACTGTGTGATTTTGGTACAAGTACCAATCACCTATCTTGTAACTCCTGGATAGCTGTAAGATTTTCTGCATATCCTTGGACAACCTGGCAGGAGGAGTCCTCTTTAGGAGGCATGTGATTGGATATACAAACTGATCAATAAATTCACAGTATGAGTAGGGGGAATTCTGGACTTGGTGGAAGACTGAAGACCAGAAAATAACAGACCTCCTCTCACCTTGTGAGTCTAGCTTCTTGATTGGGCACTGGAAGCAGTCTGTTTGATAGTACAAGAATAGGTGATAGATGTATGAGGAATACTTAAATATTGCCTCCCTCTTCAGTCTTGATGATTGATCATGTATCTTATTGGAAATATATTTGGCATAATTGTACTTCATAGCAGGGGGCTTCATAAGGCTATATGCAGACAGCATGACCAGCATAGTTTGATCGACATGCTCATTTGTAGTAAACCCCAACACAGAGGTTAGCATATCTACTAGCAGCTTGCCTACCTCATTGAGATTTGCATAAGAGAAAGGAGGTTGCCCAGAAGGTTGGCAGTCTGCCTTCATGAATTTCCTGGCTATTGTAGCAATGTCTGTGCTGGAGAGCTTAGAGCCCTCATCTAACAAGTAGTTAACGGAGAAGGGGTATAGCAGCTGGTTCTGCTTGTAGTTCAGCATTTGGTTGATGGAATCTGGTGTTATATAAAAGAGGATGCTCCCAGATGGAGACTTCATAGCTCTGAGTTTCTGGTCATAGTTTTCTGCACAGAGGTGGATGACTTCAAGGAAAATGTTCAGAGAAGGCAGGAAGTAGGTGGGAAAATTGGACTCCTAGATGCTATACAGGTCACTGTCGTCCAAGTGATTGTTCCTTAGTTGGCAATAAGTTTGTAATTGATTCCTCTCTGCCACAAAGTCTGTAATGAGGAAATCACTGTGCACCAGTGGCATAGCTTCCAGTTCTTTGCTAGGTGGATTCACAGGAGCTACATCCAGAGTAGCTGGAGTGGCCATTGTCTGGTTTTAGCTGGATGTTTTACTGGATTTTTCAGTTTGATACAAATGTCGAGGAATGCTTGCTAATCTCTGTTTTGCAGTGAGTAGCTTGGCAGTGTAAGGAGGCTTTTACAGGCTTAATGAACTGTGGGGCACTCTGTTTTGAAGAACCAGAGTGTGTTGAGCTAATTAGCTGGTTACTTGCAGGGAATTTCTTTAGCAGGGGTGAGGGAACTACTAAATTAGTTTTCTAGCCGGTAGCTCGGCTCCTTCAATTGCTTTTGTGGTAAAATTGTGAATTTTACAGAGGGGCACGGGTTTTTTCAAGATTTTTTGTCGCGCAGGGGTTTCACTGGCTTCTTTAGTAAATTTCAGTGGTCAATTTATTAATGGGGAGCTTTTGATAGAGTTCTTTATGCAGGAAATTAGGACAGCAAAGGAGAACAGTGGGTAAAGAGGACGCCTGCGGCAAATACCTGGTTTTTATGGCGTGGGAGGCGTTTGCACCGGTCGAATTGCAGGTACTCGAGTTGATAATGGAGGCGGCAACAACTTTGGTGGGTGGCTTTTGAGTTTTGACCATTGCATGTCGATTTTCGCATGCATAGGAGCTCCAGAAACTATGAACAACAATGACCAATAACGGCTAATTCTCGTCTTTTTATGCATTTTTGGCATATTGGCGCCTTTTTGGTGATGGCGTCATGCTGACGTCATCATGGGCCCGGGTACAGATGGGTGTCGTGGCAGCTGACATGGGTGCCCAGGTGGCAGTGACACGGTGGCAGGGTGGATAGGGTGACGGGTGACATGGATGCGATGTGGAGGCATGGTGACGACAAGGCTGGGTGACATCATGTTGATGGGGTCGTGACGTCAGCGCGGGGAGGAGGTGGTAAGTGGTTTCCCCGGAAGGCCTCAGGGCGGTAAGTGGTATCGAGGGGGGGGGGGCAACAAACACCGCGGGAGGCCGACGCATGGTGGGGGTACGGCGGCAATACCGCCCATCCCCCGGACGCAAAAGGTCGGGCGGCTTGTGCATAAGATTGACCGCCCACCGTTGGATGGGTGGGGCGGATGATCATGCGGCGGGCGGCGAATATGATATGGCGCTGCGTTAATGCAAAGGGGACCCGCCGAATAATTTAATCAATTTAATTAAATCAGGTGCGGGGGTGGGTAGAAACTTTAGGATTTGGGGTTTTATGGGTTAGGAGCGCCATTTATTAAAATGTTTTTATTTTTAAAAAAAATTATAATAAAGTGGGTTTAAGGCGGAAAAAAGGGGTGCATGGGTTAATGAGGGCGGGGTTTCAAATTTTGTGGGTTTTCACCATAGTTTCTTGAAAGAAGCCATAGTTTAGGGACAAAGGGGTTAATACCAACCCCAGATAGGTTAATATTTCCCTAAAGAAGGGTTATATAGCTATAGTGCTAGGGGGAGGGTTTTTTATAGATATTTTTGGGAAATTTTTCATAGATTCTAATAGAATTAGGGAAAGGGGGAAGTTAGGGAGCTAAATAGTACATTAGTGGTTAATATGGATTTGTGAGGTGAATGAAGGGGTAAAGCTAAGTTCTAATAGGTAAAACTTAAATTAGGATTTTGAGGATAAATGAAACGATGAGAAAGATTTTTTACACAAAAAATGTGGCTTCTTTTCATGTTTGAACGTGATTGTTTGACCCAGTGGTTTGTCATGAAGTGAAGTGGAACTGGAAACTTGAGCAGATCTCAAGGCCCTTGGGGGTGTTAGTAAAATTAAGTTTGGGGGAAACTAGGGGAAATTAGACATGCTTCCAATGCTTTTCCTCCACTCTCTGCTTTTGATGCCAATACCCTGAGTGGCATGAGTTTTTGCACTTAATAAGCCAATTGGTGATGGCCCTCCATTTCTGCAACCTTGCACTACTTACCCATCCTAGTAATCCTAACAATTTTTTCTTCATTTAATGTGGGTGCACTTGAATTAGCAGACCCTGATTGTCCTCTTTTTCTTTTGACTGCCCTCCTATCTAAAACCTACCCTTATTTCTTCCAAGGCCCCAGATTAAGCAGTTGGGCACCTTTATTTCTTTACCTAGCTAGTCATCTGCCAAGCTTGATCTGTTTGGTCAGGGAACATTCTCTATTCTGCAGCAAGCAATTTAACCATGGCATGGTCCAGTTTAGATTATTGGGCCATCCATCAAGTATGATTAGCAGTAGTATTTGCAAAGCATGATATCGCCCAAAAGCTAGTAGTGGCTTTTTGACTGGCCACTTTCCTGGTCTTTAGTTTGGGGTTCATTTTCACTTTTTCTTGACCACATGATTTTCTTGCCTTTTGATTTTTCTTTTAAGGCATACCCTCTTTTCATTTTTTAATTTTTATAGCATGTACACAAAATATGGAACCTTTGCAGCCTGCAATGATGAACATATTTAGCCCTTCCACTGTCAATCATGAAAGATGAAACCTATTGGTATAGGAACCTAACAACACTGAGATTCTTCATTTAGCAATCCACAATCATGATCGGTGCAAGTCATTCCTAATAGTAGTTATGGCAATGAACAAGTGACGCGAACACATTTCTCTTGACTCAAAATAATTTATCTTTGACTATATAAGCATGAAGAACATTCTTTGACCAAAATGAAATAATAGTAATAAATATAATAATAAATATTAATGATAAAAATTACATTTTATTGCATTATCAAGGCCGACACTAGTTACATTTTTCAACATTCCCTCTAAACTAGGGAGGTACTCATAATGAGATAAAAAAGTACTCTTAAGTTGAAATATTAATATAAGAAGAGATCTGGATTGATAAGCATCAACGATGATTTACATCATCATAGCCAACATTGTCAAAATA
Organism: Pinus taeda; assembly: GCA_000404065.3. Taxonomy (NCBI): domain Eukaryota; kingdom Viridiplantae; phylum Streptophyta; class Pinopsida; order Pinales; family Pinaceae; genus Pinus; species Pinus taeda. The sequence goes on from APFE031096173.1 coordinate 21,563, forward strand.
GCAAGGTCTTGACTAACAAGTTCTATCTCTCCATTAGATCAGAGCACAATGTTGGTAGGCATAATTTTGGACACCACTGCCTCTCTAGGTACTTACCCCACCAGGATGTTCACCAGGTATGTCCTCACATGATCGTTTTCTAATCCACTCTCATAATATTTGACACCAGGAAATGTCGATCCTCATGACTATTCTTATCTTGGAATGTACTTAACTTATGGTGGTTAGTTCTAGTCAAAGTACAAATTCTCAAAGAATATTGGTCCCAGATGTTTATCCAATCCACCATTCTTCCTACTGGTGTCTTTACTAGGCTTACAATTGTTAGTCCTAACCATAGTACATGACACATGGATAATATGGTGTCCACCCTCATTCCCTCTCAACTAGGGAGGAGACATCCACAAGCATAAGTTTTTCTCAAGACTACCCATCATTTTCACAGAGAATAACATAATTAATTTATTTTCATCGCATGACACCTTTATGATTAAGAATTCATATATTTGTGGCAAAATGTTCCCCTTTTGTCATTTGTGATGAAAGAAAATAAAAAAGTGAAAGAAAAAATCATTAAAGATACACTAGAATTATTTATCTAACTCTAAGGTTGAAGTGAAAAATCATGTAATTGTTATATCTATGAGTTGTGCCAAACTTACGAAAACCTCATTCCCTAAGTCCTATATATAATAAAAAGCAAAAGAAAGAAAAATAAGGCCCAATGAATGATAACTCATGTATTCACTCTCTCTTTGGCAAACATATGAATATATACTCATAGTCACACTTGATCACATGTTTGTGATGGTTAAATAATGAAGCCCTCTTTTCCCCTTACATTTTCAATTCATAATTTAAGCACCTAATTGAGGATCTAGGGAATGTTTGTTGTCTAAGGGTTTCATGTCTACTCTTGGTTTATTTATGTGATGGAGTGAAATACTTAAGTTTGTGAAGTTATTAGAACATTGTATTAAGTTAGTCACTACACACACATTTATTACATTTCATTGATCCACATGTGTGGGTTGGAGACTTATTGCTTGAGAAATTTAATGGAGACTACTTTAGGGCTTTGATGGTATAGCTTACAAAATATCTTGGTGAACATTGTGATTCATCCTTTCTTTTCCTTGAGACACTTGATAATATTGAAGTCACTCCAAATAATCCATGGATATGGGGAGTATAAATTAATTGTTCTGGAAATAGAATTGAGAAATAGAGGTTTTCCATTTGCAATATTGGAGTCATAGACATTGGATACATGGTAGTAGCCCTCGAAGTCAATTAACTAAAATTGTATTGTCATAATGCAAAAAGAGGTAAACATATTGGTAACCTTGATGTCCTGATCATTCCAAATAATAGCCATTCCACCCAAGTATCTCTAAGCATCAATCACTACTACTTGGCAATTCCTCCCCCATTTGCTAATTATATGAGATAGAACCTCACTTAATATTTGTGTTTCTTATATCAACACTATTGATGGGTGCTTTGCATACCATTTTTCTTTTAGGAGTCTTTGTTTTCCTTTACTATTGAGGCCCCTCATGTTCCATGAGACTACTTTCATGGAGAATTTACACAAAAAGGAAGTATAATGTGACTAAAAAAAACATGTTTCAAGATTTAAGTGCTTGGACAATGCCATTTCATGAGTCCTACAATTCCTTAACCCGGGACCGAATGGTGAACTTGATGGCCTTAAGGGAAATTGACAAATGAAAATCTAAAAAAGAAATTACTTTTGACTTTATCACATACAAGTTAATATACTAAAAAAAATATCCATAATAATTTCATCAATCAATGAATCATTAAAAAAAATATCCAAAACAATTTTATCAAGAAATGAATCATTACATTATAAAATACAATCTATAAATCTTTTGGGAACTTTTTGCTAAACCATGCTCAAAACCAATATATTTAATATTAATATTTAAAAATAATATGGACAATAACACATTTTCATAAATTAAATAACATGTTATCAATCCTAAGAAATGTCACTAACAGAAAACTAGAAAGCATGCAACTGGTGGGAATGCCACTCAAGACCACCATATTACAATGAATCTATTAAGACCAAGATTAATGGGGACAGATATACAAAGGAAAAAGTCAAACCTATTTTAAGTTTATTGTTTTATTAGGTGCAAGTTGAACATCTCAAGATATAATGAAGGGCATAATTAATTTTATTGCATTAAGAAAACCCAAGCATATTCTATAACTTAACAAGGTATAATACCCATCTCAACGACACAACACATGGCATTAAGTTACATTTTTATATATAATTTAAACTTCTATTATAAAACACAAAGTTAGCATGAATGGAATGTTTAAACTCCATTTTTATAAAAAACAAAATATAATTTTTGTTTATTAAAAAAATACCAAAAACAAAATATATATTTTAGAAAATAAAAAATACTAAAACTAAATCTATATTTAAAAAACTAAACATAAAGCAATAATTTATTTTTATTTATTTTTATTTTTTTTTTATTTTTAAATTAAAATTAATTTTAGAATTTTTAAAACACTTCCTTCCATTCTAAGAAGAAAAAATAATAATAGAAAGAAGGACGGACCAAAACCTTCCTTTCCCTCATAAGTGTTTCCTACCATTCGTTCCACTCACTCGAGTTATTTTATAAAACAAAGATAAGTGTTATTTAACACTCTTTTAGAAAAGCCTATTGAGCTTCGCCTATGATATATCTATTACTTGATGGAGTCGATCAAGGTTTGATTCCTTGGAGATTAACTAGAGAAAATAAAACATGAGCACTCTTAATTCCAAGTTCAATGCCTCTAATGGCGAACACGGGGCAAGGGAGGGGTTGCTATCGTGGTCATAAGAACAAGTTCATTGTCTCTGATGGTGCATGAGGCAAGGGAGGGGTTTGTGGTTGTGGTCGTGGTCGTAGAGTTTTCTCTTTTACATTATATTTAGGGAGTTCAAAACAATTTGAATGGAATCATTGTCGACACTAGGTATAATGGATTTAGTGTGATAATGGATAAAATGAAGTAATTATTTGTGAGCATTTGTTCTTGAACGAAAATTAGGATACATTTTATCATAGAGAAAAGTACATGCATTAAAAACAACTCAATATTTCATGTGACATTCATATTGTATGTGAATTATTTTTCATTAAGAACAATTTACTTTTTCATGTGACATTCTTTTTTTTTGTTAAAATTTCTTCTTTTTCTAATCCAAATTACAATTGTGATTTGAAATAAAGCTTAACTCTTAATTTACCAATCGTGCATGGACATCATAAGAAACATTCACAATATAATATGAATGACAAATGGGTACCTACTTCATATGCATTAAAAAATGCTTCTACTACTTAATGTGAAATTACAAGTGTAATCATAGTTGCATCTCCAAAATATCTTAAACCATATTTTCATTTTATTTTTTAGTACTATTTGTTGGATCAGGTGCTCAAAAATAAATTAAACACACAGCAGAAGCAAGCACACAACACAGTATTTAACGTGGTTCACCCAACCAATCTGGGCTACGTCCACCAAACATAGGCATCAGGAATATATTAATCAAAAATATTGGAGATTACATCAAGAAATCCTCACACACTCTTAGCAAACCATCCGAATGGTTGCCTATTATATAGAATAGAGAATCTAACAACCTCATAACTCCCTCACATCAAATATAGGAGGCATTAACTCCCTCCCAACAACCTGGAGCTAATCTAGGAACTGAATCCCTATTGTTGTCATCCTTCAGAGATTTTTCCTATTTTGCTCAAACAGAAAATCTCAACAATCTCCACCTTGACAACAATTCTCCTGATGCCCTGTTATTATTATTTTATCTTTTCTGCAAGCCAAGAGAAGCCAAACACCAGCGTAGCTTCTCCAACAAAACTGGTTTCGTGAACATGTCTGCACAGTTCTCCTTTGTATGCACCTTTTCAAGAGAAAACGCCCCTTTCAGTGATAACCTGTCTTACAAAATGATATTTGATTGGAATATGCTTTGACATACTATGATAGGCCGGATTTTTAGCCAAATGTATTGCACTTTGACTGTCACAAAGTAACTTGATGTTATCCTGTAACCTACCAAACTCACCAAGCAAACCTTTCAACCAAACCGCCTCTTTGCAAGCATGAGAAGCAGCAATGTATTCTGCTTCAGTAGTAGACAACGCAACAATGTTCTGTAGCTTTGACATCCAGCTGATAGCTCCACTTGCAAGAGTAAAGACGTACCCTGAAGTTGACCTTCTCTTATCCAAATCACTTGCAAAATCGGAATCAACATATCCGCAAACAAATTCACTACTCTTATTGTAAGTAATACAATAACTACTTGCGCCTCTCAAGTATCGAAGCACCCATTCACTGCTGACCAATGTTCTTTACCCGGATTTGCGATGTACCTGCTGACAACCCCAACTGCATGTGAAATATCTGGTCGTGTACAAACCATCACATACATTAAACATCCTACTACATTGGCATATGGAATTCGAGACATATAATCCTTTTCTTCATCTGTATTAGGACATAAACTCGAAGAAAGCTTAAAATGGGAAGCTAAAGGGACTGAAACATGCTTCACATTATCCATACCAAATCTCAAAAGTATTTTCTCAATATACTTTTGTTGTGATAGCCATAACTTACCATTGCTCCTGTCTCCATGCCCAAAATTTGTCTTGCTGCTCCTAGATCTTTCATATCAAATGTCCTTGCCATCTCAGCCTTCAACTTGTTGATTTCTTCTATGCTTTTGCTTGCTAAAAGCATATCGTCAACATACAATACCAAGATAATGAATATGCCATTATTCAACTGTTTAAAATAAACACAATGATCATATTCACTTCTAACATATTTCTGACTCAACATGAAAGAACCAAACTTCGTATACCACTGCCGAGGCGACTGCTTCAGGCCATATAATGACTTCTTGAGCCTGCAGACAAATTTCTCATTGTGATGCTGAACAAACCCTTCCGGTTGTTCCATATATATTTCCTCATCTAAATCTCCATGTAGAAATGCAGTCTTAACATCTAACTGCTGCAACTCCAAATCAAACAAAGCCACTAAAGCTAACACAATTCTAATTGAAACAATTTTAACCACTGGTGAAAATATCTCATGAAAGTCTATGCCAGCTTTCTGAGAAAATCCTTTTGCAACCAGCCGAGCTTTGTACCTGCTTCCGTATCATTCACACCTCGTTTCAGCTTGAACACCCATTTGCATCCCACAGTTTTCCTGCCTTTCGGAAGCTCCACCAGATCCCATGTGCCGTTTTTACTCAAGGCCATCATTTCTTCCTTCATGGCTGCTTTCCATTTGTCACTATTTGAACCTTCTACAGCTTCCTGATAACACAAAGGTTCATCATCATTAGCGATCAAAGCAACTGAATCATCATACCTTCTCGGACGACGTTTGATCCTTGTAGATCTCCTTAAGGACATTTCTGGTGCTTCCATAATTGGCTGTCTATCCTCTGTAGGAACTTCTTCATGATCGTCATCTGAAACCTGTTCATGACCTCCATCTGAACCCTGTTCATGACTAGAATCTGAACTATGGTCGTTATGACTATCATTAGAAATGTTGTCAAACTGAATATGCTAGAAATCAGATACATCATCCTGTTTCAATCTTCTATCTACATCTAACTGTACAAGAGAGGATTCATTAAACCTTACATCTTTGTTGA
>APFE031096173.1:28481-43190 GCA_000404065.3 Pinus taeda
CGGAGTGTCTCTCTCGTGAGCGACCTCTAGCCATCATTACCTCTGATGTAGATGTGTCTGCATTCGACCTCTTCCTTGTCTCCTCAGCCAACAAGGCTCCAACAACATCGTCAAACTCAAGAATATCTGATGTACTAAAACTTATTGAAGTAACAAAATGATGCCAGGATTTAGGCAAAGAACATAATAGAGTTATTGCCTTATCCTCTGAATCAAATTTTACATCTAGACTGTTTAATTGCACCAACAAGGTATTAAAAACATTCAGGTGATCAGCAATTGAGGTACCTTCTTTCATCCGCAAACTGTAAAGCTGTCGTTTCAGGAGAATTCGGTTTGTCAAAGACTTCGTCATGTAGAGCTTCTCAAGCTTCGACCACAGGCCTGCCGCGGTTTTCTCTGACACAATGTTAAACAGAACATCGTCCGCCAGACATAACCGAATTCCGCTGAGAGCTCTAGCATCCATCTCATCCCATTCATCCTCTGTCATGGAAGCAGGTCTTTTGTTTTTCCCCAACAGTGCTTTCGCCACACCTTGTTGAACCAGCAGATCGTGCATCTTCACCTTCCAGATTTCAAAATTATTCTTACCATTGAATTTCTCAATTTCGAACCGGGCACTTTGATTTTTGGCCTTCTTGTATCAGCAAAAAACAATAATAATCTCCAATATCCAACCAGCAATAAAAAATTTCCTATGCCTTCGATTTTACAAAAAAAAATCTGCCTGTGCCTTTAAAAACAAAATTACCGTTTGCACTTTACAACCAAAAATTTTCTTGTTTACTCTTCACAAAAAAAAATTTGCTTGTTTGCTCTTCACAAAGAAAAAATGCTGCCTATGTTTATCTGTCGTTGTCTTTACAACAAAAAAAAAATGCCCTCTGCACTTTAAAACAAACTGCCCTTTTTTTCAATCATTGTTTTTTTTTAAAAAACAATTACTGTGTTACTGCACCATCCCATTAACGTTCTCAACAGCACAACGATTCCAAAAAAAAATTACAGTTTGCAGCCTATCAATGCTCACGCTAACCGGAAAAATATGATGGTTGTAATTTCTCCAACGTGATGAATAATGTTACTCGATTGGCCTTTAATCCAACATGCGGAAATCATGTGTACAACTCTATCATGTTGTGACCCCTGCTCAGTCTCAGGCCAAGTAGCATTGCGGAAAGTGCATGGTCACTGTATACAACTGTTAACTAGCAAAGGAATGAAAATCTATTTTTGACAATCATGTCTCTACTTGTCGTTGCAACTGCCTATGACGGCATCAAACTTAGCCTACATTATTTCTGAACGCAAGAGATACCAACCATTGAAATTTAAAGCGTAATTAATAGTTTAAAAAATCCGCCCACTTAATCCATGTTAAAAACAAATTCCAGGTCTGAATACCTACACCAAAATTTCGGTACGGAGTTCTGAATACCTCCGCGCTATGTAGCTCCAGCCAATACAGCTCCACACACCACGAACAGCTATCAAAACTCCGGTTGCCTCCAGCACGCAATACTCCAGCACAGCAAAGGGGATCACGCACCAGGTAATACCGCACAGCGCAGCACCTCCAGGCAGCAATCGAGCTGCTCACCAGCAACCAACCAACTCTGCACTCAGCTACGTTTCACCTCCAGCAATCACACACACACCAGCACCTCCAACATGCTCTGATACCAATTGTTGGATCAGGTGCTCAGAAATAAATTAAACACACAGCAGAAGCAAGCACATAACACAGTATTTAACGTGGTTCACCCAACCAATCTGGGCTACGTCCACCAAACATAGGCATCAGGAATATATTAATCAAAAATATTGGAGATTACATCAAGAAATCCTCACACTCTCTTAGCAAACCATCCGAATGGTTGCCTATTATATAGAATAGAGAATCTAACAACCTCATAACTCCCTCACAACAAATATAGGAGGCATTAACTCCCTCCCAACAACCTGGAGCTAATCTAGGAACTGAATCCCTATTGTTGTCATCCTTCAGAGATTTTTGCCTATTTGACTCAAACAGAAAAATCTCAACACTATTAAATGTTATTATGTCCTACCTCATTTTATGGTTAGCATTGTAACAAAAATATGCATTTTGCTATAGAATTAATACTACCATGTAATATTGAATTTTTTTCCAAAGTGCTACACGTAATGACCACGAAGATGATGACACATATTATGTTTAGAATACATCATGTATCAGAGACGATGATGATGGTGTTGGTGGTGATTATGTGGATGAGATTACAAGGATGATTAGGATGATGATCATGGAAATGATCATGAGGATGATCTTGACTATGATTTTCGTGGTGCTAGCTAGCCATGCATTATTTTTTATATTTAGTTGAGATGTCTTAATAAGGTAATCATACATTTGAATTTTAGTTGATTCGAATAATGATGATCATACTATCGGTACTATCTTGTTATCTTATGAATATGTTGAAAATTGTTTACATTTTTTTATGAAGAATTATTGTGTATGATGAGATTCTTATTTTTTTATGGATGTTGTGAATTTATCTTAGAATAATGATATCCATGAAACATTTTGATTCGGTAATCATACATTTAATTTCAGTTGATTTGATTAAATATGATGATGATATTATCATTTTTATTTTGTTATTGTATACATTGAAAATTATCAACATTATTTTGATAGAAAATTATTATGTATGATGATATTACTATCTTTTGATGGATGTTGTGAATTTACCTTAGAATAATAGTGTTATGAAAGATTTTGATCTAATAATCATACATTTGAATCTTAGTTGATTTGATTAAATATGACAATGATATTATTAGTATTATCTTGTTACTTTATATATGTGTTGAAAACTGTCAATGCTTTTTGATGGAGAATAATTATTTATGATGATATTACTATTTTTGGATGTAATGTTGTGAATTTACCTTGGAATAATGATATTTGTGATAAGTGTTGATTTAGTAGTAATATATGTATATTGAAAATTGTCAATGATTTTTTGATGGAGAACTGTTTTATATGAGGACACTGCTATATTTTTTATGAATGTTGTCAATTACCCTTAAATTTGTTTACAAATATTAAGTTATCAATTTGAATTGTGATATCTTCTTAAATGTGTTATACATGAAAATACCTCCACATCATCTCGGAGGAGAATACTATGTTGTTGGCTGAAATACCCCTTCCTCCTAGACTATATAAGACTATAATAAGTTATTTACCTTGAGGATCAATTTATCCTACTCTATAACAAGTTTTCCCCTCATCTAAATTTTGTAAACAAAAATCTCACTCAGTCATGAGGAAGAAAGCTCAAGTTAACTAGAATTTGACACTCTTGTTCACTTTTAGAAACTCATATGGTGGAATGTGACCTCTTTATCCTCATCTTTAGATTTTCTCTAAAAAATAAAAGCATACAAAAGCGGGAAAGAGCCATAAAGCACAGGGAAGCTTTTTCCTAAACACAAAAGCATATAAAAAGTGGAAAAAGCCATTTTTATATGAGGAAACATTATTCACCCTAAAGATTTTGCCCAAATTGAACTAATGAGGAATTTGGGAAATAATCATAGCCTTCACTTTCCTATATATTGGAGGCTTGGCCATTCAGAAAAGGATGGGAATTATTGTATTTTCACACTACTGAGATCTATCTTGAGAGGGAGAGTTTTGGAGCTAGGAGTTGGGGGAGGTGCTGCTTCAACTATATTTGATGGTTGTAGCTTTCCTCCAACTCCTTTATTAATATAGATCGGTTGTTCTTCCTTCCATATGTTTCTATTCATTCTTTACTTATTCTATTTAACTAATGAATGTATGAGATTTTGGTTTATATTTATTTATTCAGTAATATTTATATGTTTATGATAGTTTTGATTATCCAAATATTATGTTGTGAAGGTTGTTTTGTTCTCTCTCTTATGTGTAGGACCAAGTTTTGGAGCCAGCTAGGAGCTCTTCCCAGCTACACTGAAAACTCCAACTTGACCTGCATGTGAGGACTCACATGAATTCCTTCTCTTCTTCTTAATCTCTACTCTACATCTGGATCTACTACGAATCCTGCGCCTTAGAAAAACCTTTCTCTTACTCAGTCTGTCCTAGGTTTCTGGGATAAACTGAGAGGGTTTTATGTTCATCTAACCATGCATTAAATACTACAACAAAATGATGTGTATAAACTGTAATATATTTCACTATGTAATTGGGATTATTAAAATGAACCCATAAAGGGGGTCATAAATGGAAATAAAAGTAAAACTCTAAACAAGAAGCCAAAAGTGGATGTAACCATGGATGCAAATTGGGAGTAGAATTGGATGTTATACTAGCCATCAAAACAAGATGCAAATAATGACACAAAAATGGTTTTAAAGTAGAATTAAAAAAGGGTGCAACACTAGACACAAGGGAACAAAATAGGGGATACAAAACGATACCAAATTGGGCATAAACAAGGATGCGAAAATGGACACCAAAATGAGGATGCAAAGAATGGTGTAAAATTAGGATGAAAAATTAGGTCCAAAAAGGATGTAAGAAAAGACACAAAAGAAGATGCAAAATGGTACTAAAAAAGGATAAAACCAACTATGCCAAAAATGATGCATAACTAGATGAAAATTCAAACTAAAAGCTAGGTGCAAAATGAGATGCAACTGTGGACACAAAATATGGTAGAAAAAAGGATTCAAATTTGGATGCTAAAAAGGATGCAAAATTAGACACCAAAAAGGATGCAAAGTTGGACATAAAAAAATGGTGCAAAATTGGACGCAAAAGTAGAAAACATTGTGCAACAATTGGCATAAAAATGGCTCAAATTTGGATGCAAATTGAAATGAAACATTGGATACAAAATCAGGTGCAACAAATGATTCAAAACTTGGTGCAAAAACAAATGCAAAAGTAGATTAGAAAAATGGCTCAAAATTGAACGTAACATTAGACACAAAATGATATACAAAGGTGGATGCAACACATGGTTGAACATAAGATGCAAATTTAGATGCTCAAAAGGATGAAAACTTGGATGCAAGAAATGGTGTTAAAAATGATGCTAAATTGGATGTAACAAATGATGCAAAATTAGATGCAAAATATGGCACAAAATAGAATTCAAGAAAGGGATACAAATAAAACGCAAAAGTGGATGCAAAATTTGGCACTAAATCAGATTCAACATATGGTGCAAAATTGGATGCAAAAGTGGTGCAAAAAAAGGCAGAAAAATTGGCGCAAAAATAGGTGTAAAAATAGGTACAACATTAGAAGCAAAAAATGGCATAAGACTAGATGCAAAAACTTGCACAAACTGGATTAAAAAAAGGCACTAAATTAAATGCAAAAGATGGTGTAAAACTCGATGCAAATTACGACACAAAACTAGAAGCAAAGAATGACACAAAATAGGAAGCAAAAAATGATGCAAAAATGGCACAAAAATAGAAGCAAAACCCATTGTAAAACCAAACGCAAATCTTGGTGCAAAATATGATGCAAAAAAGAATGCAAAATTTGGCGTAAAAAAAGAATGAAAATTTGGTGCAAAAAAGGATGCTTTAAAAATTGTACAATAGAGCCAGATTTAGCGCCAAGCTGCTCATCCCAATTGAGAAAAAAATGCTCTAAAATCAGGTGCTAAATCTAGCACAATTTTCTTTTTTTTTTGTAGTGATGCTTTCCTTGATACAACCGAGGTTCTTGAAGCATCCTTGTGAAGAGGTCAGGCTCACAGTTGCTTCTTGTCTCAGCTAGGTCATAGCTCTAACATCACCACTATTTCCCTACAATAATGGTCTCATGACAAATATATTGTAGCTTATAGTAGAAGCCCTTGAGGGGTTGAATAACACCATGCTTCCTACCTTTCAAAAGCGGTGAATTTTAAAAGTCATGGCAGAATTTAGCTTTGACACATTCATGCTAAATCTGGAATGTGATGAATTGATCTTTTAGTTGCGCCAAAATTTTTACACCAGTATTACACCAACTCATTCAAACCATGTTAAAGCATGCATGCAGAAGATTGTGTCCATATTCTTAAAAGGAGATGTCAATATCTACAAGATACTAAGATCCAAATTGCTGACCATTTGGAGGAAGGAACTAGAGGTATCACCAATTGCCTATGATCTAGTCGAGAACTTGGTAAGGAAAAACATAAAATTGCTCAAAAGGATGCTGACTAGGAAAGAGTTGAGAAGGATTGATGGAGAAAGAAAGAACAAAATCTGCAATATGAATGAACTAAGGAGAAGAGGACTATGCTTTATCTTCAAGGGACCTTGGGACCTTAACCATTCATGTCCATGCGATAAGGAGGCATCAAAGGAAGAACAATTAGAGACTTCTTCAGATCATGGAAATTCATCCACATTCTGGTTCACCGATTTTCAAAAGAGAACATATGAAGGATCCATGCAGTGAAGTACAGATGGTGAGTAATAACACCATGATTTTCAAAGAAACTTGCAGGACAAGACGATCATACTCAGTTAGCTTGACAAAGTACATGGGGAAAGGAAGGAGGTAATTCCTCCTGATGATGTAGTAGTTGAGTCTATAAATATCCAAGAGAACATCCATAAAGACTATGGGCCATCAGGTGCAGATAAAAGTCCACATGTACATCCATGCTTGACAACTAGATAGGGTGGACAACTTAGCCCCACACATGGAGAAGGCCAAGAAGAAGACATTCAAGGAAAATCAAATGAGAAGCTAGTAGTAATAAATTGACATGATGAGCATGATCATGTAGGGAAGCATGACAATAGTATGCATGATGAGCCATTTCTAGAGGGTCAGTCAAAGGTTCATGACGAATATGTGGTGTGGGGCATCTGGTGCAGATAGATACAAAGACATTCAACAAGGTACCAAAATTTCCAGTAGAGGACTTTCGGGAGAGGATCATACATTTGAAGACAGATCATATGATGTTGAAGCAGAGAGTCTGGACAATCCGAGACACTGTCTTACAGGAGAGTAGAAAAATCGATGAGCTCATAGGGGTATGCACCAAATCAATGACCAAGCTATCTAATGTTGAGGAATGACTCAAGTCCCTCACAAGGCAGCAAGAGGAGTATAGTTGGGAGTTCCAGTGCAATCCTCTACAGGAGTATATAGACAAGGTTTGCAACACTACCAACCCACCTTTATACATTGAGAAGAGTGGGGCAGATTTCTCCAAATGCATCATGTTGGGTGACCAAGTGGAGAAACATGAGTTGAGCATCGAGCAACATCAACATAATATATTTGAAGATATTCATCCTTCCCAAGGAATGGATTGGTGAGAGATTATGAGTTGGTACCCTATTGATGGGTTGATTCCTAGGAGGATACTCACAGCCAAGGGCATCTTATAGGTTGGGCCCTTTGGCACGAGTAATGGTGGAGGGCTGAGATGGTATCATAACCCATAGGTCCTATGACTTACGGGGCATTGGAATCTAGGAGAATCCATTGGGAGCACGATTTACTGGAGAATTGTTTGGGATCTACGTGAATCTATTGAGGGAAGAATTGACCGGAGGATTATTTGGGATCCAAGTATTGGAGGAATAAGAGAGCACACTAGGTTGTAGGGGATCCTGGTATTAATGTCTAGATGCTTCTTTTGTGGATAACAATGGATTTCTTGAGGGCAAACAAAATTTGGGCAGGAGGAATTGTAATATTCCGTTTTCTGGATATGGTCAAATAGACAAAATCTACCCATGGTATTTATTGTGGTATTTACCCATGGTATTTTCCCATAGTATTCCCCTTCATTTTTGAGGGAAAATAATAAAATAGGGTCTTTAGAGAGTCCATCAAGCCTTTAAAATGCGACGTAAGCTAAGCATTTGGATCATTGTGGGTTTATCTATCATGTTATGTTTTTCTTGAGAACTTGGCATGGCCAGTTCCAATCTGATCCCAGGGACAAAAACCCCGTGGGTGTTATTTTTTCTGGTGGATACATCTAGGGTCCACAATTGTGCTTAAGTGCATTTTCCTTCTCTTTGATAAGCAACCATGCGTGCCATTGTAAGGGCTTGAAATTAATTGTATGGGCATGTACTATTATCTTCAGTTATTAATATAAATAAAGGCTGCATTTTCAGATATGTTTTGTGTTCAAATTTTTAGAACATCTAGAGTGTACCATATATGTTAGAAATTTTGATGTTTGGAATTTTACACAAATGACCTAATTTATGTTAAGTGAAATCAATCTTATAGTGATACCATGACAACATGTAGGTACTAGACCTTATACCAGCTCCTTGTTGAACTTTAAAAAGAGGTAGGAACATGGGCAAAAGAAACTGATCCACAGGAATTGATACATATCTTGAAAAAGAAATGGGTTGAAGGAAAACCTCACCTCCAAGTTGTTCATGTAATCCATATAATCTACTACAAGATCATAAAATACATGAGATAAGAAATCATCTTGGTCAACAACTTTAGTTTCTTTAAATTTTCTAGCAACTATATGATATATATTATGAAAAACTTTCATCAACAATTGTCTGGGACTACTAGAGATATATTCTTTTATAAGGAAGTCATCATTATGTTTTGATTCTTCAACTTTGGGTTGTCCACAAAAATACTGATCTCCTTTCGAAACAAAATGCAAATGGCCTACTTCTTGAAATATGCTTACCTTTATTTTAGGAGCATCAATCTTTTCTCATGGTTGATTTTGGCACACACTTGTATCCCCTTCAAAATATAAAAGATAAGACCTTTAAGGATTAACTTGCAACTTGATCATTTCTCCTTCTTTCATGACTCCTGAGTAGTGGTCCTTGATTTAGGTCTCTATTTTCTTGAAGCTTATTTTAAAAAATGCCTTTAACCGCATCAACATGAGTCTTGGAAATTTTTTAAAATTGAAATGTTCATAACAATTTTTGAAAATAAACTCCTCTGAATACAAAGTCATGCAAAATGAATTAAACGTTGCATGGAAATTCTTCAAATAAGAAATATTTGAACGAGGTAAATATTTGTACCAAACCCTAGCTTTTTAGTCCAAAGAAAACACGAACAACTTCATCTTTACATCTTCATATATAACGCCCTACTATTCCATGCATCTGTGAAAATCTCTAAGGCTTTGAAACAAACTTTCATCTGCATCCCCTCTAAATCTTCGTAGATAAGCATTCCATTCATGAAAAGAAGGCAAAAAATGAGAATAACTAGATATACTAGAGAAATCCAATGGGGAAAACTTGTTGGCTAAATATGAAGGGACTACCATTAAAAACCAAGAGAAAGAAAAATACCCAAAGTGGAGAAAACAAGTGAAGATATACAACCAAACACTGATTTTGTCACCCTCAAAATCAACGATAAATTTTTATGAACCCACGAAAGATCTTTCAACTTCGATCCCCAATAATGCCGCCAATTAATGTTGTACCCTAAAGACAACCCCTAGCTATAAGGGGGTCAGTGCCCAGGACATCTACCAGAATAAGATGAAATTTTTTAAATGAATGGTCAGGGCAAGTTCATAAGGGATGAAATGACTATCCTAATTCAAAAGTTCATGATTTTCAACTAATATGACCAACATTTTGAGGATTTTAGACCCCGTAATTAAAATGATGGAAAGAGAAAATATGAGAAGAAATAACGTTTAATAACCTAGGTAACTAAGAATCTAAGCTTTAACCTTGTAGAAAGAATAATGAAAGGAGAAAGAAACAATAAATGTGAATGGATTTCTGAAATGGGTGGAGCCAGCGGTCATTAAAGTCCTTAAATCAATATTACAAGCACCATTGCAGCATGAAGAAGCATAGGTAAATCCACAATTTCACTTAAGTGAACCTAGTGCTACATACACCCGAAAAACACAACATGAAATACTAAGAGCACAAAAAAAACAAGATAGAATACAAATTGCAATTTCATCAAAACTTAGAACCAAACCAATATTTTATTCACTAGAGGCTTCATCATTATATTCACTAGAGGTTTGATCATTACATGGCCATCAAATTCCCAGCCTCCAAGCTGTTACAAAATATTAATTTCATAATTTTTATTCTCCCTTTGGAATTAAGTGTTCTTGATGAGTTACAGAACTAATTCCATTAATTTGATGAGGCAGTCCCATTTACAAAGTTTGTAAAATATGCCCCCTTAGGCTTTTTGTCCAACACAAATGAACATATGTCCACAATCATGTTTTAGATGAAGGGTTGTGCGGCCCCCAGACTGTGCTCATGCACACGTCCAAAAACCACGGCGATTTTGAAGAAACCAAACACCCCCTCTAGCGGTTTCGGCAATGATGGGGAAGGGTGTCACATGCGATTTTGAAGAAACCAAACACCCCCTCTAGCAGTTTCGGGAATGATGGAGGAGGGTGTCACATTAATTTTGGAGCGTTGATCTGTGAACTGGTTGTTTCTGCAATACAACTTTGTGACACCCACTTTCTTGTTAAACTTCGTGGGCCAAAGGGTCATGCACTCCATTGATCTGAAGCACCAACACTATCCCTCGATTGCTCTGACACTTGCATGAGTATCAACTGGCTTGCAAAGAATTGCAAACACCTATTGTCATCTCTACTCAAAGAGGCATATGATCTCACTTAAAGTGCCGTCATTGTCATGACGAATCCCTTTCAAATTCACCTTTTCGACGTTCTTGTTTGGACGATGGATCATGCTGGTAACCGACACCTTAAAATTTCAAGATTAAGACAACCAGCAATGGTGACAGGGTAGCCTTCAACAAGACCGTTGATTAGAAACATAATTTTACCAGCTACTAACAACTCATCAACAACAGGTAGTAACGTTTCTCCATCTTTGAAAATACGAGAAAATGACTAAAAATGTTTGAAGTCTGATCAATCTTTTCAGAGGAAAACTATCTGATTCACTAGACATTTTACCTCTCTAGCAAAATCACAATCCACAAGCATGGTTGTTTTTGTGTAATCGGCTCTTTTACGTGGTAAAAACATTCAACATGGCAGTGCATACATTGGAAATTCCAAATATTGTCCACATGATTGGCACTTTATTAAAAAGACCGTATGTATGGATGCAGATTTTGAGAATATTTCAACACATGCTCAACGACCAATGTTAGATTGAAGTGATTGCTAGACTGTGCCAGGAGCAACTCAATTCGTATATAACAGCCAACGCATTTAAAAATATTACAATTTCACCAGCCAATCCAGCGAAACTACACCACAATGACCTATCATTCCTTGCCTGCAATATAAACCAATGAGTTGTTCAATGGCCCACTAAAACTCACTGAGAGCAATATGGTCAATATTGCAAATACAATGACCCACTACAACTTTCTCATATTCTCTTTTTACCCTTGAGCAATATGGTCAATATTGCAAATAGAGATCATATGAATAGAATCCAAATTTCTAAGAGTAGCTTCAAAATACTCTTAATTGGAGTTTGAGTTGGGAAGTATACAAAATCCAATCAGACGTAAACGATCTCAACAACTAGGCAACTTTCAAGTTCATTTTCAATTTGAAATAGCAAAATACCCACCATCTTTGAATGTAGCTTTCACAAAACATTTTTTATCTTTGGATTTCACAGGCATGTCTTACCATAAATAGAATTTTGAAAGTCATTTTTAGTTATCCATGTTGGCAAATCTAGACTTTGTTTGTATTTTCATAATCCATCAATGAAAGAAAATACTTCAAATAAGGTACAAGCATAATAGTTTCATCGAAGTCACATATGGGTATTTACCTATTTATTAATAATTTTATTGCATTTTCTAAAGTTTTTGTTCCATAATATTTCATTTCCACTTGGTTACATTGACTTGAGATCCAATCTACTTATTATAATTTTTTTTGTGTATAAATGTGACTTGAACAACATATCAATTATTATTGGTGTACATGCACTTAGTTAGTCTTTAGTAGCTTCAGTTAACTCTAGTGTTTGCATGTGATGTGCACTTAGTTATCCTCAGTTAAATCTAGTGCTTATATGTAGTGTGCACATGACTTTAGTTAGTTAACTCAAGTGCTTACATTTGGTGTGCACTTGGCTTTAGTTATTTAACTCTAATGCTTACGTGTGGTACACATGCACATTAACATAACATAAAGAACACTTAGTTTTAGTTATCTTTAATTTGACTTAGTTATTGCATGTACAATTAAGATTAACTTAGTTGCTTTATGTATTGATTCTCATATTAATATTGAGTAATCAAATTCATTCTCTGTTCCAATTTTCTTTTTCAATTATGGCAAGTTTGTACAATTATTCTCCAGTTAGATTGTTATATGTGCTCTAATAATTTTACATGGTATCAAAGCTACGGGGGTCTCGAGAAGGTGCATGCACTATCTTTTGTAGGTTTGGAGATCAAAAAATTGGAATTGTTGGCAGATTTGATTTGTGGATCAAAATATTAACGAATTGTCGCAATCGCTGCTACAACCACAAGGTGAAATAATGGAGTTCCTTGTTAGGATATTCCGACACATAGGAATAGTTAAGTATAACTTGGTCTAGTATAGAGTTAGGTAAAGTGTGTTTCTTTACTATGTACTTTTGTAACTTACAATCCGACGGTCACGATATGTAGTGATCCGACGGTTCATTCTCTCCTCGGTATTACCGACACTTGATCCGTGGCTTAACACCCGATTGGTCCATCATCTCTATTTAAAGAGCATGGAGGGTCATCTGTAGGTTAACTGTTCACGAGAGAAGCTTATGTAAATTTTCATTCTTTTATTAATAAATTGCCTGAAGTGGCCGCTTTGGCTCAGGCCATGGGCTGTTTCCCTCTTTGAGGGTTTTAACCACGTCAAAAATACTGGTGTATTGGTCTGTGATCTGTTTGTGAGCACTGTCCTTTGGTGTTCTATCTGAGGAACTTACCCTGTAAATTCCTACATTGTATCAGAGCTATTTGAGGGCCGCGTCCGTTGGTTATCCAAATCTGAAGCCGGTAGAACTGCATTCGACTGCCGTTTCGTAAATCTATTGTTTCTGACTACTTTCGGGCCAAGAGGACTGCTCTGTTGTTTTAGGAGCATCTGTTCCAGTGAGGAACCCCTTTCGTTTCACGCGAAACGGTTTCTGGTAGCTCTAGCTACGTCATTTTTAAGATCTGGAGGTATACAGTGTTTATTTGCAGTTTCTAGTTATTTTTCTCTCTGTTTATTATTTCGGTTTATTTAGCTTCTTTTTTATTACCCGATCTATACCTTTCATTTCTGCGTATGCTCTTTTCCCTGAGACTCTGTGCAATCTGGGCAAATCAGAAATAGAAAGGAAGGATTTTTCTCATGCATATGCTCTTTTCCACTGCGCCTTAGTGTGATCTCGGAAAATCAGAAACATTGAGGAAAATATTTAGTTTCTGGGTAAAGCTAACTTTAAGCCGTAACGTTTTTTTTTTTTGTATGTCCGTGTTGGGTTTTGTGTTTTTGTTTTGTAGGGAGAAAAAGAACTTTCTCAAGCAAGCACGCAATCCAAAGCTTCAGTGACAAAAAAAAAAAAAACAAAGCCCCCCCCCCCCTCTTTCTCTCAAACTTTTTGTTTAGCTCACTTGGTTCAAAGCTAATTTATGAGAGTAGAGGTCTTGGGTTCAAATCTCCTTTTTTTTGGAAAAGGGGCATTTTTTTTCATTTCCGCACATTCCCGCACTTCGTCAGCGCTTTCATCAACTTTTATTCAAAAAGCCATAACTTCTTCATCCAGAAGTCGTTTTCAAAGCTGTTTTTTTTTTAACCAGCCTAATTTTTCGAGATATTTCCATTGGAACACTTAATTTCAGCATATATAGCTTCAGTTTCTGTTAAAATGGAAAGTCCATTCCAAGTTATTCTTGACAGCACCAACTACTTCCAATGGTGCTCCTACATTGTGGATTTACTTAGAAGTAAAGGTCTTTACAGAATAGCCTTAGGCCAAGATACCAAACCGAAAGATGAAGATAAGGCAGCTAAATGGGAAAATAGGCAAGATCAAGCACGTGGGTTGATAGGGATGTCTATTTCTCCAGATCTTAGATTCCATATTACAGAACTTGATACTCCTGAAGAAGTAATGAAGCAAATTACTAAAGTTTTTGGAATAAAAAATGAACTTAGAGCCCATCAACTTGAAAATGAGTTGCTTACATTGGACCCTAATAATTTTTCTTGCATTGAAGATTTTTTTTCCAAATTCAAGACCCTTAGACTTCTCTTGGAAGGTGTTAAGGTTAAGAAAGAAGATAATAACTGTATCTATTCCATTCTTACTAAGTTGGGACCAACCTACTCTGTGTTTGTTTCCACCTTCCATTCTACAAAAGAAGCCTTCATTTCTCAAGGACAAACCTACAAGCCCCCTTCCTTTGATTCTTTTTGTGATTCTTTAATAAGAGAACAAGAAAAACTCTTACACCTTGGTCTTCTTAATCTTGGAAACTCTTCTAAGAAAGTGTTAACCACCCATCAGCAACCAAATTCAAAGAATCCTAAGAAGTCGTATCCTAAAAGGAATGGTCCTAAACCGAACAAGGGTCCTAAGCAGTTTTAGCCTCAAAATGAAAAATCATTTCACCAGAATGATAAGGCAAATAAAAACAAAGGGAAGAAGACTGATAGACATTGCCACTTTTGTAATTGAGATGGCCACTTAGAATCTAAATGCTTTAAG
>APFE031096175.1:0-10323 GCA_000404065.3 Pinus taeda
TGTGAGAGTGCAGCTAGTGGAGCAACGCAGCATAAGATGTGGAAACCTAGAGGAAGACAGCGAACAATAGCGCATGATGACTTGCAGAACAAAGTGTGGGATCCAGGAATACACAGATCTGAACACATGATCAGGGGATCATGATTAATTTTAAGGTTGGGTGTATGATGCAGGAGCATCAAGACCATCTTCATTTGTAAATATGTGATAAAAGGGGCGTGTGATAATTTTTAATATTTTTTTATTTTTAATAAAATAGGAAAGTAAGGATTATGTAAATATTCTTTTTCTAAATAAAAGCATATGAGAGAAATAGTTTAGGAGCAAAATTTGGGATAGAATTTCTATGTTTTTTCAGTTAAAATTAGGATAAGAATGGAGAATAAAGCTTCACGCCTTAAATCATTATGTAAAAAGGAAAAAGCCTCCTTTTGTAAAAGATAAGGTCTGAGAAGACCTATCCCTTATGTATGTATCCTTAATTATAAATAAAGAGGCAGCTAAAGCTCTCATTAGAGAGGGGCGGCGCCAAAAGCATTAGTATTGAACTTTCCTCTTGGCGGTTTTAAGAATTCCATGAATTTCTGTTAGTATGGTTACATGTAATCAATAATTAATGCGCTGTGTAGGGAGAAGGCTTGAATCACCTTTCTATCTCCACTTGGTGTTTACTGTGTACATTGAACCAATTCGTGTCGATGCTTGAAGCTCTGGGCTGACCTGTGGTTTGTAAAATTAAAATCATGAAGATTGACGCTATTTCTTGGGCCTCCTGCCTCGGTTGAAGGAGGAGTTATGTATAATGGACATGCCCTCAATGAATTCATGCCGGAGAAGACTTCTACTTATATCAGTCAGCATGATACCCATATGGGAGAATTCACTGTTAGAGAAACTTTGAACTTTTCAGCTCGTTGTCAAGGCGTTAGTTCAAGATCTATAACGCTGCCTACACTTCGATTCTAGTTATGGAGGACTTTAATGAAGAATTTCCACAGTGCTTAACTGGTGAGCATTTGATTTGCATGTAAGATATATATAACTATGTATTAGAGTATTTGGTGCGATAGTGGACGGGACAAGGGTCGAACCTCACCGCCTTCTCCAGGCGATTGAAGTTGTGAACATTTATATGTTTTACATGCGTGTCATTTCCCTGTTTCTTTGGCCGCTTGAGGGGCGAGCAAACTCCTAAGTAATAGTCGATGTAGTCACGCTGGAGAATTTGTGAGAGAGATAGCGCTTGCCACACGTATTCCTGAAAATGCAGAGCTTGAAGCTTATTGTATTGAAGATGGTGCAGGCCTAGAAATTATGGTTCCCAAGCATCATGTTTTATCTGAAGAACGAGAAGTTCGAGTATTCCTTCGCCATCAGTTGGGCACTAACAAGTTGCTGCTGACTTAAAATTGAGAGTTAGAGAGTTTTCAGAAAGGGATGGATGGTTGCTATGGCTTTGTAAGCAACTCCTCCTAAAGTTACCCCACCCGAAGCAAGAGGTGCCTATCCTTATCAATACTGATGTTCTGTATTAATTTTTGGATTTTGCTTTTGAATTATGCAGTGGGGGAAATTCATGACATGCTCTTTCTAGAATATTTCAATGATTTGGGAATGTGTTTTCTTCTTGTGAAGTTCCATTATTGGTTATAGAGGAGGTGAATCTAGCTATTGTGCATTCTCATCATCTTTAGGTGACCCTGTACTCTACAGGAACTATTTCATTAACTTTGTTTGTTAAGATTAACGCATCTTTCAGGGTAAAGGTTATATATGGATTAAATGTTGGGATGCATGTTTAATGGCACAGTAATAAATATTCTGGGAATTGCAGGGTAGAGTGGTATAGCCCTGCATCACATGAACCAGAGACTTATATAGTTTGGATAGAAAGACTGAAACTATTTTGTTACTAGATGGTATATAATGCAGATAGATGGCCAACAGACTTGGTTTCCCACTGGGAAAGTTGAAGCCACCTAACCAATCTATGTGATGTAAATTTACTATATAAATAAATGAAAAAAAAAAAAATACTTCCACATTAAATTATTAAAACTTCATCTTAAAAAAAAGATATTAAAAAAAAAAATTAAATAATGAAATTGGAAAAAAACTAACCACATAAATCTAAATCCAATTAAACTTAATATTAAATTTCACCAAAATAAATATTTAAAAAAATTATTTCCAACCCAAAACATTTAAGTTAGGATATATTCTTTAAGTTAATAAATTTCTAATATGGAGTGTTTTCAATATTAAACCCTCAATATTAAGGAGGATGTAAAAGAAAAGCTAGGTTGAATTATACTAATAACTTCCACAATTTCTTAATTAAAAGGAAATAATTGACATTTCAAGTAAAGTTTTACATATTTAAAAAATTGTTTCCAACACAAAACATTTTAAGTTAAGACATATCCTTTAAGTTAATAATTTCCAATATTCAGTGTTTCCAATATTAAACACTCAATATTAGATGTAAAAGCAAAGCTAGATTGAAATATACTAATAGCTTCCACAATTGCTTATAGTTAAAATGCAGTAATTTATATTTCAAGTAAAGTTTTACTAATGTATTTACAGAACCGCCTAAATGTACTTCTTATTTTTATTTATAAATAAATATTTAAATTATATAAATAATATAAATATAAATTGGAAATGTTGTAAAGAGAAAAAATAAATAAATTTAATATTGAAAAATAAAGTTATAAGTTAATTAGAATTTGTTTAAGTGATAAGGAAAAATGTTGTTATGTGAAAAATGTGGATTCAGTTTTTATATGTGATATGTTGAGCTTATTATGCATATTTCTTGTAATGAATTTGAGCCTGGTTAACCTTATTGTCTAAGGAGTGTCTACAAAATTAAACATACATATTCTTCATATGGAATATAAATATATTTTCCATAGAAAAAAGGAAAAAATGAATAAAATAAAATTATAAAAATATATTTATACAAACAATCAAATCCACATATAACTAAATATCACAATAAAAAATATATATTATTAATTTTCTAACAGTAAAGTGCATGACACTTTTGATATTTATAAATTGTTAACACATTAAAGCCAAGGAAATTTACAAAAGCTTTTATCCAATGTTCTTGATGGTTAAATAAATGTTCAAACAAATTAGCTAATTCCTTATCATTTTTTCTTAATGACTGATTAACCAAATTTGGTATCTATTGACAATAATCATCATCAATACCAAATAGAAGATGGAAAATTAGGATAACATCCACTTAGTAAATTTCATAAGAAGTGGAGTTCATATCTAGAGTTTTACACTAAGATTTGGGGACCATATTCCCATTTATCATAAATTCACACCTTCACACTTTGGACTAGCGGACAACATTGACACTTAAAATGGAACACTAAAAACACCCTTTAGTGCTCTTGAGGCAAAAAAGGGCATGGTACTTTGATTTTGGTTTTAAGCCCCAAACTCTTTAAACCTACATAATTAGGTTGATTTTTAAGATAGTAAATGAAGGCATCCCATTAAGGGTAATAATCCTTTGTTTATGTGAGCTTTCTAATTTTTTGGATTAACTTTATGTTAATGGTAGATCAACTTCAAGATGTTGAGTTAGGGTGTTGTCATATGCTTAATATGTCTCTTGAATTAGTGTTAAATGGAATCCTAAGTTAATGAAGGTACACAATATTAGAGTAGATGTTAATAAATCATTATAAAGCTAGAAGTTGTTAAGATTGAAATGACGAGTGAGTTGTAAATGAGATGTAAAGTGTTGGAAATTCAACCATATGTGAAACAAATCCAAATTAGCTCAAAAAATTGAAAAAATTAATATTAATTTGTGACATCAAGAGAAAACTAATACCTAAGAAATGTTGCTAATAAATGAGGTTATGCATACATATGCAACAATAAATGAAATGAAACAAAAGGAAAAAAACCATGTGTAGACGAATACAAAGAAAAAATTGGAGAGTAATTAGGTTATAAAAAGAAAAAATTGCACGTGTGCTCACCAATTTTAATTATTGACATGAGCATTCTTGTACAACCAATTTATGACCCAAGTTTAAATATGAAATTCTTAATACCCCATTCCATTAGCAACTTTCGAAATCCAAATATGATGCAACCCTAGATAACTTGAAGATATATTACTCCACAATCATAATGTTTAAAAAGATTGAAATTCATGATTTTGTTTGACTTAAACACCTTTGCATAGAAAATTATTCATGAAACAATTAAATAGATTTTACCTCTAAAGGAAAGCAATTATGTTTTTCAAATTTAATGATAGGCGTGAAATTGTAGCCTACTTATCATTTATATGCTAATGAAATGTCTCATAGAATGAATTAGAAGATGTGAAATTATAAAAATAAAGCTATATATGCTCTTTTATCCTCGTCAAATTGGGTATTCTTCTTACTATGGTTACATGTAATCAATAATTAATGCGTTGTGTAGGGAGAAGGCTTGAATCGCCTTTCTATCTCCACTTGGTGTTTACTGTGTACATTGAACCAATTTGTGTCAATGCTTGAAGCTCTGGGCTGACCTGTGGTTTTTAAAATTAAAATCATGAAGATTGACGCTGTTTCTTAGGCCTCTTGCCTCGGTTGAAGGAGGAGTTACGTATAATCGACATGCCCTCAATGAATTCGTGCCAGAGAAGACTTCTACTTATATCAGTCAGCATGATACCCATATGGGAGAATTCACTGTTAGAGAAACTTTGAACTTTTCGGCTCGTTGTCAAGGCGTTAGTTCAAGATCTGTGATGCTGACTACACTTCAATTCCAGTTATGGAGGACTTTAATGAAGAATTTCCACAGCGCTTAACTGGTGAGCATTTGATTTGCATGTAAGATATATATAACTCTGTATTAGAGTATCTGGTGCGATAGTGGACGGGAAAAGGGTCAAACCTCACTGCCTTCTCCAGGCGATTGAAGTTGTGAACATTTATATGTTTTACATGCGTGTCGTTTCCCTGTTTCTTTGGCCGCCTAAGGGGCGAGAAAACTTCTGAACAACAGTCGATGTAGTCACGCTGGAGAATTTGCGAGAGAGATAGCGCCTGCCACATGTATTCCTGAAAATGTAGAGCTTGAAGCTTATTGTATTAAGGACGGTGCAGGCCTAGAAATTATGGTTCCCAAGCATCATGTTTTATCTAAAGAACGAGAAGTTTGAGTATTCCTTTGCCATCAGTTGGGCACTAACGAGTTGCTGCTGACTTAAAATTGGGAGTTGGAGAGTTTTCCGAAAGGGATGGATGGTTGCTATGGCTTTGTAAGCAATTGCTCCTGAAGTTACCCCACCCGAAGCAAGAGGTGCCTATCCTTATCAATACTGATGTTCTGTATTAATTTTTGGATTTTGCTTTTGAATTATGCAGTGGGGGAAATTCATGACATGCTCTTTCTAGAATAGTTTGGTGATTTGGGAATGTGTTTTCTTCTTGTGAAGTTCCATTATTGGTTATAGAGGAGGTGAATCTGGATGTTGTGCATTCTCATCATGTTTAGGTGACCCTGTACTCTACAGGAACTATTTCATTAACTTTGTTTGTTAAGATTAACGCATCTTTCAAGGTAAAGGTTATATATGGATTAAATGCTGGGATGCATGTTTAATGGCACAGTAATAAAGATTCTGGGAATTGCAGGGTAGAGTGGTATAGCCCTGCATTAGGTGGTATCAGAGCTAGAATGCTCAGCAGAAGATATTTGTTTTTTTTTCTCTCTGAATGAAATAGAAGGTTTTGTCGAAGACTAAAGTGTGTTTTGATTAATAATGGAAAGGAAGATCAGATTTTTAAATTTGATGTGCAAGCATACACAAATGCAGTGAAGAAGATTGCAGAAGTAGAAGACAAGATCATGCAAAGATCTTAAAGATGAGATGAAATTTTGAGTTGAAATTTTATGATTGATGTTTATGGTTGCAGAGAAAATAGCTGCAGTGAGCCTAGCATTCAGCTAAAGGCTGGATAGGGAGGACAATTGCAGTGTCCTGGAGAAGAAAAGTGAGTTGAAGAGATAGCCTAGAGAGAGTAGAGGAGTGCTCAAGAGGTTCCAGAGGCAGTGAACCAGTATTACCAAAAGACTGAGTGAGGAGAACTTGGTGAGGTAAGTGGCAGCAAGAGAGATTGCTGTTGCAGAGGCTAGTACAACTCATGGTGAGTGAGAAACTCATGAGGAAGCAATTTGCCAGAGGTAGAAGGAGTTTTTCTAGAGGAAGAAGAGGTTCAGAGAAATGCCACAGAGATGAGATGACTGCAGAGGTTCGAGAAAGAGAGATTGCAGTAATAAAGGTACAGTTTCAGGTACTAGAAGAATGGATACAAGAGCAGAGAAATCAGAAAGGAAAATGGATCTTTCCACTGAAGGGAAAGAGAGTGATTTGGTGACAATTGCAGAGGAGGTTGAGACAAATTGTGATTGCCTTGTTGAAAAAGGGACATAGATTTCTTGTGCCAGAGATGAAATTTGAAGATTCCACATGCAGATCTGATCAAAAAGAAGTTTTGAAGGAAGCAGTCAAGACTAAAAAGTCTTGTAATTTTAAAACTGACGAGCTGTGTATGTTTGCAGGTGCAAAGGAGGTTTCCATTGGTGAAACAGAAGAGAAGATTATTGATGATTTCTTGAGTTATTGGGTAAATCCAGATCAGCTGGATAATGTGAACTCTTGTGTTTGTATAGCTGACAATTGTGATGTGATTACAAGTGTTGAGGAGGATGTGCCATCTTGTGAAACTGTTACAGCACAAGAGGAAATTCATGTGGATGCAGAAGAAGAGAATCAGTCTGAAGCACATATAAGGGAAGTAACAGCTAATACTGTTGAACATTTTGTGCAAACTAAAAGTTTATGTATGAATGCAGATGATGATGAGATGCTACAGT
Source organism: Pinus taeda (assembly GCA_000404065.3). Taxonomy (NCBI): domain Eukaryota; kingdom Viridiplantae; phylum Streptophyta; class Pinopsida; order Pinales; family Pinaceae; genus Pinus; species Pinus taeda. Next base: position 6,919 of record APFE031096175.1, read on the forward strand.
GATGCTACAGAGAAATTGCATTGTTAGAATATTTCTTGAAGAATCCACAGTATGACAGGGAGATTGTAGAAGAAAGAGTTCAGTGCAGTGAACAAGAGAGAAAGGACATCATGGAAGCAGATGATATGAGAGGAAGACTGGTTGACAGTGTTGAGAATTCTTCATAGGACTCTTTAGGAAGTTTGGATTAGCATACTGATGTGCTGATAGTGGAGGAGGATTGAGAACAGTGTACTAAAATGCTGGCAAAGGAGTACAAGGCACTGATGCCTTATGATTTTTATTCTAAAAATTGTTTTGTGAGTACAGGTCTTATTGAAGATGCTGGGGAAAATCTGTTAGACAAAGAAATTGAACTGATGAGGTGAATGATGATGAAAGTATCGTGGAAGAGGCCAGCAGTGATAAAACAAAAGGGAAGCAGCAGAAGTTTGTGAGAGTGCAGCTAGTGGAGCAAGGCAGCATAAGATGTGGAAGCCTAGAGGAAGACAGCGAACAATAGCACATGATGACTTGCTAAACAAAGTGTGGGATCCAGGCATACACAAATCTGAACACATGATCAGGGGATCATGATTAATTTTAAGGTTGGGTGTATGATGCAGGAGCATCAAGACCATCTTCATTTGTAAATATGTGATAAAAGGGGTGTGTGATAATTTTTAATATTTTGTTATTTTTAATAAAATAGGAAATTAAGGATTATGTAAATATTCTTTTTCTAAATAAAAGCATATGAGAGAAATAGTTTAGGAGCAAAATTTGGGATAGAATTTCTATGTTTTTTCAGTTAAAATTAGGATAAGAATGGAGAATAAAGCTTCACGCCTTAAATCATTATGTAAAAAGGAAAAAGCCTCCTTTTGTAAAAGATAAGGTCTAAGAAGACCTATCCCTTATGTATGTATCCTTAATTATAAATAAAGAGGCAACTAAAGCTCTCATTAGAGAGGGGCGGCGCCAAAAGCATTAGTATTGAACTTTCCTTTTGGCGGTTTTAAGAATTCCATGAATTTCTGTTAGTATGGTTACATGTAATCAATAATTAATGCGCTGTGTAGGGAGAAGGCTTGAATCACCTTTCTATCTCCACTTGGTGTTTACTGTGTACATTGAACCAATTCGTGTCGATGCTTGAAGCTCCGGGCTGACCTGTGGTTTGTAAAATTAAAATCATGAAGATTGACGCTATTTCTTGGGCCTCCTGCCTCGGTTGAAGGAGGAGTTACGTATAATGGACATGCCCTCAATGAATTCATGCCGGAGAATACTTCTACTTATATCAGTCAGCATGATACCCATATGGGAGAATTCACTGTTAGAGAAACTTTGAACTTTTCAGCTCGTTGTCAAGGCGTTAGTTCAAGATCTATGACGCTGCCTACACTTCGATTCCAGTTATGGAGGACTTTAATGAAGAATTTCCACAGCGCTTAACTGGTGAGCATTTGATTTGCATGTAAGATATATATAACTGTGTATTAGTGTATCTGGTGCGATAGTGGACGGGACAAGGGTCGAACCTCACCGCCTTCTCCAGGCGATTGAAGTTGTGAACATTTATATGTTTTACATGCGTGTCATTTCCCTGTTTCTTTGGCCGCTTGAGGGGCGAGCAAACTCCTGAGCAATAGTCGATCTAGTCACACTGGAGAATTTGTGAGAGAGATAGTGCTTGCCACACGTATTCCTGAAAATGCAGAGCTTGAAGCTTATTGTATTGAGGATGGTGCAGGCCTAGAAATTATGGTTCCCAAGCATCATGTTTTATCTGAAGAACGAGAAGTTCGAGTATTCCTTCGCCATCAGTTGGGCACTAACAAGTTGTTGCTGACTTAAAATTGGGAGTTAGAGAGTTTTCAGAAAGGGATGGATGGTTGCTATGGCTTTGTAAGCAACTCCTCCTAAATTTACCCCACCCGAAGCAAGAAGTGCCTATCCTTATCAATCCTGATGTTCTGTATTAATTTTTGGATTTTGCTTTTGAATTATGCAGTGGGGGAAATTCATGACATGCTCTTTCTAGAATAGTTCAGTGATTTGGGAATGTGTTTTCTTCTTGTGAAGTTCCATTATTGGTTATAGAGGAGGTGAATCTAGCTATTGTGCATTCTCATCATCTTTAGGTGACCCTGTACTCTACAGGAACTATTTCATTAACTGTGTTTGTTAAGATTAACGCATCTTTCAGGGTAAAGGTTATATATGGATTAAATGCTGGGATGCATGTTTAATGGCACAGTAATAAATATTCTGGGAATTGCAGGGTAGAGTGGTATAGCCCTGCATCACATGAACCAGAGACTTATATAGTTTGGATAGAAAGACTGAAACTATTTTGTTACTAGATGGTATATAATGTGGATAGATGGCCAACAGACTTGGTTTCCCACTGGGAAAGTTGAAGCCACCTAACCAATCTATGTGATGTAAATTTACTTTATAAATAAATGAAAAAAAAAATACTTCCACATTAATAATTTTATTAAAACTTCATCTTTAAAAAATTTATTAAAAAAAAAAATTAAATAATGAAATTGGAAAAAAACTAACCACATAAATCTAAATCCAATTAAACTTAATATTAAATTTCACCAAAATAAATATTTAAAAAAATTATTTCCAACCCAAAACATTTAAGTTAGGATATATTCTTTAAGTTAATAAATTTCTAATATGGAGTGTTTTCAATATTAAACCCTCAATATTAAGGAGGATGTAAAAGAAAAGCTAGGTTGAATTATACTAATAACTTCCACAATTGCTTAATTAAAAGGAAATAATTGACATTTCAAATAAAGTTTTACATATTTAAAAAATTGTTTCCAACACAAAACATTTTAAGTTAAGACATATCCTTTAAGTTAATAATTTCTAATATTCAGTGTTTCCAATATTAAACACTCAATATTAGATGTAAAAGCAAAGCTAGATTGAAATATACTAATAGCTTCCACAATTGCTTATAGTTAAAATGCAGTAATTTATATTTCAAGTAAAGTTTTACTAATGTATTTAAGAAACCGCCTAAATGTACTTCTTATTTTATTTATAAATAAAATATTTAAATTAATTATAAATAAATAAAATATAATTGGAATTGTAAAGAAAAAAAATAATTTAATATTGAAAATAAAGTTATAAGTTAATTAGAATTTGTTTAAGTGATAAGGAAAAATGTTGTTATGTGAAAAATGTGGATTCAGTTTTTATATGTGATATGTTGAGCTTATTATGCATATTTCTTGTAATGAATTTGAGCCTGGTTAACCTTATTGTCTAAGGAGTGTCTACAAAATTAAACATACATATTCTTCATATGGAATATAAATATATTTTCCATAGAAAAAAGGAAAAAATGAATAAAATAAAATTATAAAAATATATTTATATTACAAAAACAAT
>APFE031096183.1:0-16299 GCA_000404065.3 Pinus taeda
TTGTGCATGATTTTTGCACATGTTTTTGGACACAATGGTTTTCGGTCCATGGTTTTGGACGTGATGGTTTTCGGTCCATGGTATTGGATGCTTCGGCATGTATAAATATGTATTATAACATCGAAAGGAACATAATGAAAAATCAAGCTGGTAGTCTCGGTTTTGGGATCCAGGGGCAAATCTCTGTGTATATGTGTTTTATGTGTTATGCTCTCGCATTGTTTATTTTCTATGTTTTAGAATTCGTATGTAGGTAATTTTTTTACGGGGTTAAAACCTACAAATAAGGATTTGTATAAATTTTTATAGTCATCTAGCTATTTATTTATGTAATTTTTCATCTGTCATCTTAATCTTGCAATAGCTAGATGTTGCAATGGAGATTTTCCATTAGCAAGTAAGAAACCACTAAAGTAGAAGCTTCCTCTTTGTACTACACCATTTTTTTGTGCTTTTCTTATGATATGAACATGAGCCTCATTCATGTAGTAGTGTTGACTAAACTAGTGGAATATCACAAGAGGACTTGTTTTGCAGCCCAAAAAACTTGTTGGTAGGCCCTAGGACCTCAACATAGATGGAACATGTGCCCTAAGAGGAACCCAACACTGGCAGCACTGAGTAGCGGTGAAAAAATAGATAGATGGGTGTGACACACTGCTCTCAATAAACCAACAATATTCTCAATAGTCAAAGAATTAAGTAAGGAGTTGTATAAATTTTGTGGTCATTTAGTTATTTATCTATGTAATTTTCCATCTATCATCTTACTCTCACAATAACCAGATTTTGTAATGGAAATTTTCCATCGACAAGTAAGAAACACTAAAGTAGAAGCTTCATCTTTGTACTCCAACATTTTTTTGTGTTTTTTTTGTGCTATAAACATTAGCCTCATTCCTCTAGTAGTGTTGACTAGACTAGTGGAATATCACAAGAGGACTCATTTTGTAGCCTGAGGAACTTGTTTCTAGGCTCTAGGACCTCAACATAGATTGAACATGTGCCCTCATAGGAACCCAGCACTAGCGGTGCTGAGTGGCAATGACAAATCATATAGACGAGCATGACACACTTGGGGCAAGGTTTTTCAACACTTTATACTCATGCATAGGTTGTGAGCATTGGGAAATCTAGGATTAAGATGATCCACTATTACATATATATGTTTTTTCAAGAAAATCCTTGGCATGGATAGTATAATTATAAGGACCTGTTAAAACTATTGTAGACCTAACATTTTCTTCTTGTGAAAACTCTTCTACTCGATTGGTTTTCTACCTCTTTTTATATAATTGGAATTATTTCCCTTGAATTTTTGAGATTGAAGAGGAAACATCCTCCCTTGGTATTTTATCCCTCTTTCCTGTAGCACTGGTGTCTGTGATGTCATAGTAGAAAGTACATATTCTTCTGGCTCCTACAATGTGTTTTCATGCAATTGATTTTGATTCATATATTGCTCAATTTTAGGTCTCGGAGTATGAGTGTGAGTAGTTTTCTTCTCTACTCTAAACTTTGATATTATTCCTAAAGGATCATATGACCAAATGAAACTGAGTTTAAATTTCATTTGTTTGAGCAGAATATTTTCTTCTTTTGTTGTTGTCTTGGTATTACAAATGAAAGGCCCAACATGTGCTTTGATTTTGAACTGATATTTTCTTTTAGCTACCATAAAGTGCAGATCATCCATATTTATCATTTTCCTAATATACTATAATGAAAATATTCTTATAGGAACAAATTTAGGCAACTTTTATGGAGAAAATTGGCATCCATACACCCTATTATCAGTGTAATTTTGATACCGGTACCAATCACCTGTCATTGTTTGCTCACTAAGATGTAGAATTCTCTTAAGCTCAGGTCAATTCTAGGTTCAACATCACTGTTAAGTAGGAAATAAATTGTGTACAAAAACAGGTCTACATAATCATTGAATGTGAATTCATTGGTGTGCTTCCTTACCAAGGAATTCTAATGGATCACAGACTGTGCATTTCATTGTTCATCCAATTTTTGTAATGGAAATTGAAATATGTTTTCTTGATGGAATAAGAACACGTAAACTAGAACTAAAGCATTCTTGAAGACTCCTTCTGTAGGAAACTTAAGGAATGAATGACCTCTGCTAGGAATTCACTCTAATGAAAAAATATTGAAGGCTTTTCTTCTATTGAAAACACTGATAGAAAACCTATAATGGCTTCATTAACCCATTGATTGATTTGATAGCCCAATAAAATGGAAACTATGGATATGATTTGTTCTGTCATTTCAGGAAACATTGAGGATGGATAAGGAGGGTTTGTTTTTGGCAATTTGAAATTCTCAGGTAGAAATGTCTCGAAAATTTTGGCTTTATGGGAAAGTTTCAGGGTTTTGTAGAGTTCCATGAGGGAATCTACTGAAAAGGGTTTCAGAGACACTGAATTTTGAATCTGCAGCGTTTGACATGTGGGGAAGTGGGTAATTGTGAACAAAAACTCATTTTTTTGGGAAACAATTGCTCTTTGACTGTCTATGTACCTGAAATGGCACCATAAAACAAATTTCAAAAATGATGGGTATGGGGAAAAACGAATTGAGGTAAGGAAGATCCCACAAACTCAATTTTTCATTTAGATCAATAATTGTTTTCTTTAACCAATTGTGGAGTTCGTATAGGTCAAACTCACAATTGGTTTCAAAAATTTTATAGTGTTGGTCTAGTACGGATTGATGGTCTAAGTCAATTACAGGGGGAAGGATAGGGTTTTCCCCTGTGGATTTTGATTTAATTTTAGAACACATGTTGAAGGAAATGAAATGGAAATAGTGTAATTACCCAGGAGTTCGTCGAAGGAAAACATTTTGGCTTGATAAGGTTGCAGTAGCAGTAGTAGGTTCTATCATTCAATATCTTGGAACAATAGAGGAAATGTCTACTGAACAAGGTTCTGCATTATCTTGTAGGCGAGTTCATTTATTGTTGAAATTTTTTCATTTCATGGAGTGGAGTCATTAATTTGTCAACAATCAAAGTTCAGAATGGATGCTTAATGGTTAATGATAAGTGTGGGGGATGTGACAATAGCAGGAGCAGAGTCGAAAGGGATATGACACTTGGTAGGAGCATTTTGGAGGGGATACGACATCTGGCAAGAGCAGACTGTAGGAGATGTGACATGTTGTGGGAGTAGATTGGAGTGGAGGGAGCAGGGTGAACAATTATTATTAAGCAGGAAGGGGGAAGGTGGATTTCAGAGGGGGGTGAGTGGTATGTAGTTTTAGTGGAGGGGGTTCCAAAGTCCTTGAGGGAGTGAGACGTTGCAAATGCGAGATTGGGATAGTCTTCCTTTTGGACCCCCCCCCCTCGCAATTGACTAACTATCGGAGGGGCAGAGGGGGTCTGAAGCCATCGACAACCAATTATCTCATCAGGTCAGATCACGACCGTTGATTATAGCAAGAGCATTATTACATATGATAAAGACCGTCGTGTAAAAATTAGTTTATTAACACTTAGTTAATCATGATTACATTATGTGATTAACTAATTAAACTTATGTATCTAACATGTCACACGACATTTAAGCTAGCATAATGTATTTTTAATTTTTCTAAGGGGTTTTTCATCATATATCTTATTATTAAATATATCTTTATTTTTTCTTTTGTTTTTTCACACGTACATCATTTTTTTTTATATATCCTCCCTTTCATTTTGTTTTTATTTTCCTTTTCTTTTTTTCTATATATATTTTTTTTTTCTGTTTTTTGAAAACAAGTTGTATAATGAAATATTATTTACAACATCTCATGACATGAAAATCCACAAATAATCATCAATTGATCCTGTAAATTATAGAACACTAACCGTTCCAATTAGAAATCAATTTATGAAGGTAAAAAGAAATTTCGATAAATTTTTTCATATATATATATAATATATATATATAATACTATACTAATTATATACTATATATATATAGCAGGTATGTAAGAAGACACGGAGATGTCACGCACCGTCTAGTACATATACATATAATTCAACACAAATGTTGATCATTTATATAAAGAAGTTGTATTAATGTAGGAAGGGACTCAAATGCAATAAGAGTTTAGAGGAAGAACTTAGATTGCATTTTCAAAAATATATTTATATCGATATAGGAAGTAATAGAAAACCACAAATGTGTTGAATTTTTTTGTAGTTGGTGCAATATTATTGGAGTCTTAGTAGTAAGGCTTAAAAGAGATTTTGTTAAAGATTTACAATTATAACTTAGGAATATTTTATTTAACTTAGAAATATTTTATTGAAGTAGTGACATAATAATTTTAGATGTTTTCCATATGTTAAGTATATTATATATGTTAATATCATATATAAAAGTGGATTTATATGTAAAGTAATTTCACATTTAAAATATCATATATAATTAAAGGAGCTCCCTAAGTTTGGTGGACCCCATGGACCCAAAAAATGGGAAAGGTGTTTACATCATCTCATATTCTTGTGTGACTCCATACATTGGTGAAACCAGACACTCAATAAATTATAGAATTCATGAGCACGCAACCAACATGAAACATCGAAGGACTCACTCCACACCTTTAGCAGAACATTCGAAAAAGACAAAACATCATATTTTCTAAAGAGGCGAGGATCATTGCAAGGATTGATCGTTTTCATCACCGACAATTTAGGGAGGGCATGGAAATTGAAAGTAGGCCAAGTAATTTGAATAGTGATGATGGTTGGAATATTAGCAGGTGTTTGATCCCTTTGTATTTTAAAGTTTCTATATTTTACCTTTTTTACTATTATTCATTTTATTATCTTTTGATGTGTTAAATTTATTTTTATTTTTCTTTCTCAATTTTTATTGCTTTCCTGTCATTGACTTTCTCTTGTGAACATTAAAATTTGAGTTGTTCATGATTATATATATATATTATATATATATACATATATATATATATTATATATATATAATACTAGTGTAGTCTAAAGCTTATAGATGATGGGTTTCTTTCATAACATTTTTTTCAAGTTTAATTTAAATTTCAAAATTTGACAGATATTTTTAAAAACTTGAGTTTGAATTGTTTAGTCTGCATAATTTGAGTTCCTTTGGGGTTTTTTAACGTGCTAAATCCATATATGAATTCAAAAATGTATTTTAAACAACAAAAAAAATTGAAATTGTTGTTAGAAAATTATATATTAAGGAGAAATGGAACACATAAAATATTGTAGAAATATAAACACAGAAAAAGCATAAAACAAGAGAGACACAGATATACATGGTTCACCCAGTTTGGGCTACGTCCACCCCAAATAGCCAGTCCTTCCTTTATATTATCCAGCGAAATGAAGAGACACAACCTATAGTAGATCTGTTGTAATATCCTCTATTTTCTCTCACAGTCTCACCTCTCTGCTTCTCGCTCAGAGAATACACACCTATTACACAACCTCAATACAAATTCCCTCATACAAAGAGAGGGGTTGCCTTCTAGGGTAAAAAAAACCCTAAATTAAACATAAGTTCTATCATCAGATCATTTGCCTAATGAATGGCCCAGATTGACTAGAAATTACTATACTTTTACACAGAATTTTACATCTGTTTTTAGCTTCGAGGGTGCTGCCCCTGAAACCCCCACCGGGGGGCCACTGGCCCCCGAATCCCCTAGCCAGGGGGAATCGGCCCTTGGAGGGTGTACAAACTTCTTGGGGTATGCATCCGACTGAAACAAAGACCTCTAAACAATCATGCTCCATACTCAATAATCTCCCACTTGGAGAATGATTGTAGCAACTCCACCACTGCTTCCTTTGCTAGACAATGACTTCTCTTTGGACCTGGCTATTTCTCATCTTCATCATCATCCTTTAAGACCAATTGAAACTGAGCATATTCTCAGTTTCTCCATGGTTACAACTTTTGTTAGAATATCTGTAGGATTCTGGCTAGTGTGTATCTTTTCTAGCTTCAACTCTCCATATTCCAACACTTATCATATGAAATGGTGCTTGAGTTGTATGTGTTTAGTCCTAGAATGAAATGTTGAGTTCTTGGCAAGATGAATGGCACTTTGGCTATCACTGTATAACGTGCCCATATCATGCTCCTTATCCAATTCACCCATAAACCTTTGTAACCAAATCATTTCATTACTAACCTCTGTAGCAACAACATATGCTGCTTCTATTGTTGAATGTGCAACAACACTTTGGATTTTTGAAACCCAACTGACAACAGTTCCACCAATAGTAAATACATATCCTGTAGTGCTCCTCCTATTATCTCTATCACCTACCATATCTGCATCAACATATTCCTGTAGAGAAATGTTTGAACCACCAAAGCATAATGCTTGATTTATGGTACCTTTCAAATATCGAGAATCCATTTCACTGCCATCCAATGTTCCTTTCCTAGATTGTTCATGTACCTGCTTACAACTCCCACTGCATGTGCAATATCAGGCCTTGTGTAGACCATTGCAGACATTAAGCTTCCAACTGTTGATGCATATGGAACTTTAGACATATAATCCATGTCTTCTTGGGTCTTTGGGCACATTTCGTTACTAAGTTTGAAATTGCTAGCAAAAGGTGTACTAACTGGTTTTGCATTGTGCATGTTAAATCTTTTCAACACCTTTTGTATGTACTCATTCTGAGACAATGTTAATTTACGATTTTTCCTGTCTCTAGTTATTCTCATGCCAAGGATTTGTTTTGCAGCTCCCAAATCCTTCATTGCAAATGAATTTTCCAGTTTTCTTTTGAGCACATTTATTTCCTGTATGTTAGATCCTGCAACAAGCATGTCATCTACATACAATAACAATATAATATAGCTACCATCATTTTGATTTTTTAGATAAACACAATGATCAGAGTGACATCTAGTATAACCTTGTTCAGACATAAACTTGTCAAATTTTAGATACCACTGCCTTGGAGCCTGTTTTAAGCCATACAAGCTCTTCTTCAACCTGCACACAAGTTTCTCCTTCCCTTTCACTTCATATCCTTGTGGCTGCTGCATATATATCTCTTCCTCCAAATCCCCATGGAGAAAGGTTGTCTTTACATCTAACTGCTCAAGATGCAAATCTTCAACTGCTACTAGACTTAAAATAGTTCTGATTGAAGTCATTTTAACAACAGGAGAAAATATTTCATCAAAATCAATAACTTTCTTCTGTGCAAATCCATTCACCACAAGCCTAACTTTGTACCTTTGTTTTCCTCCATCTTCTTCCTTCAGCATGTAAACCCATTTATTCTTCAATGCAGTTTTTCGTACAGGCAACCTAACTAAGTACCAAGTCTAGTTATGCATTAAGGAGTCCATCTCTTCTTCCATGGCTACCTCCCACTTTTTCTTGCTTTCAACCTGCATTACTTCTTCATAACATTTGGGTTCACCAGAATCAGTCAACAATAAATAATATAATGAAGGAGAGTATCGTTCAGGGGGTATACTTATCCTGGTAGATCTTCTAACACCACTTTCAGGTGTTTGGGTTGCCTGTTTCTATTGTGATGGTTGTTGTTGTTGTGGTTGTTGATTATTATTATTATTTTTAGGCACCTTTACTTTTTCAATGATTTCATCAAGAACTATGTATTCCTTGTTTTCTTTTTCCTGTTTCTTTTCTTGCAACTGATTTTTATACAAGACCTTTTCATTGAATATTACATCTCTACTCTTAATGATTTTGTGATTTTCATAATCATATAAGAAATAACCAAAATCATTAGCACCATATCCAATAAAGGTACATTTCTTTGGCTTTTCCTCAAGCTTTGTTCTATTTTCTTTATCAATATGGACAAAGGCCTCACAACCAAAAGGCTTTAAAAAAGAGTAGCTTACCTTTTTACCTGTCCATGCTTCCTTTGGAACACCACCATCCAAGGAACTTGAAGGCCCTCTGTTTATTAGATAAAGAGTAGTATCTACAGCATCTGCCCAAAACTATAAAGGCAATCCTGCATGAAATCTCATGCACCTTGCATGCTCCATGATTGTTCTATTCATCCTTTCTGACACACCATTTTCTTGTGGTGTTCTTGGAACTATCTTCTCTCTGCGAATTCCATGCTCTGAACAGTACCTATCAAACACTTTGCTACAATATTCACTTCCATTGTCTGATCTAAGACACTTCAATTTCCTTCCTGTCTCAATCTCAGCTAAAGCTTTCCATTTCTTGAAACTATCAAATACATCAGATTTATTCTTAATAAAATAAATCCAAGTTTTTCTATAAAAGTAACATAATAACGAGAGCCACCGAGAGATTATAACTGATTAGGTCCCGTACATTTGTATGCACAAGCTCTAATTTTTCACTTTTCTTTTCTTTCCCAACTCTGAGAAGTCTGACTCTCTTATGTTTTCCATAAATGCAATTCTCACATAAGTCCAAATCAACATTCTTCAAACCCGAAAACAAATGCCTTGAGTGAAGACTTTTCATCCCCTTTTCAGTCATGTGTCCGAGCCTATGATGCCATAATGCTGCATCGGCTCCTTTGGAAGTTAAAGCATTAACAGAATTAGAATTACCACTGCATAAATACAATGTACCAACCTTTTCGCCTTTTGCTATTACCATGGCTCCTTTGGTGACCTTCCAAGCTTTATCTGTGAAAGTTGTCACACAACCTTCACCGCCTAACTGCCCTGTTGAAATCAGATTTTTCTTTAGATCTGGAACATGCCTTACCTCCTTTAGTAGCCATTTGTTTCCATTCTGTTGTTTTACAAGAACCTTACCCATTCCAACAATTTTACAGGGTTTATCATCACCTAAATGAACTTGTCCAAAATCTCCTTGAACATAGTCATGAAAGTATTTCTTATCAGGTGTGGCATGGAATGAGGCCCCTGAATCTACCACCCAGGAATCAATAATATTTTCGAAAGAAAGAATCAAAGCATCTTGTAACACCTCACCTATCACATTTGCTTCATGATTGTTTCCTTGTTGTGCATCTCCTTCTTTTCCCTTCCAAGATCTACAGTCTTTCTTTAGGTGTCTTTTCTTTCTGCATTTCCAACACACTATCCTTGATCTAGACTTGGATCTACCTTTCCTTGATTTGTTGCGATATCCTGAGCTCTTTCCTCTTTCCATTTTTCTTCCCCTAGACTTTTCACTCAAAGCATTACTCGATGTCTCACCGGAGCTTTTACGTCGCATTTCCTCACTAAGGATAGCACCGACAGCATCATCAAACTTTAAAGTACTTGATCCAAAAACAAAGTTACTAATGGCCATTACTAAACCATTCCAACTATTTGGTAATGAGCACAATAATAATAGAGCTCTAACTTCATCATCAAAGTTTACCCCTATAGAACTGTTGAAGCCCTGAAAATCGGTTTGACAACAAGGGGGATACCCACCCGGTCCGGACCTTGGTTGGCGGCTCCTTATCAGTTTGGTATAGCGGGTCCGACTGGGGATAATGGGACCAGTTTCCCGATCTGAGGGTGTGTGTGTGTGTAGAGTTGGATAATGCTGATCTAAGAGTACTTTTAAGCTAATTTAATTCAGATCCTTAAACTAACTCTACGCTATTGTGTAATCTAATGAGAAACAACACATATAATCTACGCTAACCCGGGATATATATCTTCTATTATGTGATCTAAAGAGATTTCAAACAATAACTGGTAATAAAGATCATTCAGCTATCATAAGAATAGAAATCAATTAAGATAAACCACTTTGCATAATAAGTTAGGCAAAACAGTTGTGAACAGCATATCGCATAATAAGCTATTCATACGTTAGACATAAATAAATGACTCCACGTACATAAGTGCCAAATGGTAACCCATACATTCATGCAGTAACATATAAACAACTGAAAACTATAAATCACTTAAAGACTATAAGCAGAAATGGCCAAGAGATAAAAGTATCATTTATGACTAATCCTACTCACAAACTTCAAGCAAAAACGATTTATCTCTACTTGTTCTAACATCTACTAAGAGTACAAAAGTGCAACATCAGTAGTAGACATCAAATGCAAATAAAAATAAATCTCGACCAATCCATTCATCAAAACCTCCTTTGAGGGTGCAGAAGTGCATGTTCCGAGGACAAGTTTTTGACAAATCTCTGGACCCTTCTCTAAATGCATGAGAAGGGTTAAAATACTATTGAATTCTAATAATAGTGTCTTTACAAAATTTAGGATACAGTTTTCAAATGACCGTCCTTTTTCTAATCTAATAAAAAGAAAAAACAAACTTCTAAAAATAAGCTACTTCTGAACTTGGTCCTTAAAACTGCAAGTGTTCATCTGGACTTGAGAAGAGTCGGTTGGCCGACTTCTGCACTGAGCTCGGCTGCGAAAACAGAATCTATGAGAGCTGGCACTACTTTCTCGGCTGAGTTTATGTTGCATTTCACAGTCACCCATTGACTGTGTGGCTTGACTAAGTATGCCCAGTAACACTCCCAATTTAACCTGTTCAATGCCTGGATCGTTTTTTCCCTTTTCCTGTGCCTTCTGCTTCCATTTTGTCTCCAGTCGTGATTTATTTGGTAGGTACCCCAGGATGGTTTTTGCGATTAAGTTGGCCCTGTGTAAATTCTCATTTACATAGTCGATAAGAATGTTTGCCTGCGTGGCCGCTGTCTCCGCTGCTTGTTCTGCCTGCCTGATTTAATCGTCCCATTTGTTAAAGAGAAATCCCTTATGATTCTCGTTTATTCTGGGTGCACTTGCTCTTTTCTTTTCATCTTCATCACACATCATTCTATGCAGGGGTAAGATAAGCCCATGACAGATCTGACAGAAGTACGGGACGGACTGGGAATCCCATAACATCTTATGATAAACATGGAGAGGTAATGGGTTCTGGGTAGTCCATTTCCAACCCATGGTGGGGAATTTAGACACATAGCAAACAGAATCCAAAATATACGCAGACAGATAAAAAGGAGGATAGACCCTTTGAGACAAGGATCTTTTAGACCAGTAATTCATAACAGCTGTGTATAGATTATCAGAGAATATCTTGGCCCAATCCACGATATCGGTGTTGGTGGCAGCGTCTATGAGTGGTAGCCATTCAGACGAAAATTTATTGATGTCTGGCATCCCAAATAGTCTACAAAGCACAGCCGCAGCAAGACAATACAGAGAGGTGAGGGAACCAGTGCTATACATACCGTTTTTGTCCTTTTTTAGCGGCTCCTCTTTTCTGGTCCAATCTTTAGTGGTTTCTTCCAGGTTTGGGTTCTCTGCTGCAAATTTCTTGACAAATTGTGCATTGTAGGTCGTGTGAGGTTCAGGAAGATGATACATAAGCTTTAATTCTTGCGCGGTGAATGATCCTATGATCCCATGTCCTTGAACCTTGAATTGTCTGTCGTGTAACTCTGCATTGTCGAGTATCCACTTGATCATATCTGTATACGGTAAAATTTTGGGTCTAGCTACTATTCGGTGAAGAAATGAACATGCTGGCTCCTCTAAGGATGCCTTGGAAGAGTTTTGTGAGCCCTCGGCAGTATCAACCTTCATTACTCTAGGATTTTCTTCCTCCAGCAGCCTATACATGCCTTCCCATGTCGAAATTCCTGCGTCCCTGTTGCAGGCAGTGTCTGTATACAAAGGCGCCATCTCCTTCGTCTTTTCCTTCGTCTCGGAGCCTTGAGCTTTATGTTTCTTTCCCATTTTCTCCTGCGTTCAGATTTGAATCGTCTTAGCTCTTCGTTCTTGCAGATTACGAGCGAAGTGGAAATGACTGATTAAGAAAGGTGATGGGAGAGTTTTAAATGCAACGGATATATCAAATATGCCACTTTACGTGAAGTAATTATTTACAAAAGCACGCGTCTTCATTTCATTTAATAACTGACAACTAATCCATTTACTATCATTAAAAGCGCATGATCTTGGGTCAGATTATGGTAAGCGACTTTTCTTTGAATGGCGTGCCCGAAGGATTCGTGATTAAGTGATTCATGATTTGCTTACGTAACGTCGAAGATCGTGCCATCGCAAATCGTGCTGTCGCAAATCGCAAGTTTGCAGATTGTACCATCGCAGCGATCACAACATCGCAGGTCGCAACATCGCAGGTCGCAAAAGTTTAATGTTTGCCAAATATTGCCAGTTTATTTCTGCGATATCCGATCTTGCGATCAGTGTTATCGCAGATCGGTAGATCTTGAAGTTTTTCCTTATGAGCATTACTTCATTGCGATGTGGTGTTATGCTTAACACGGGGGTCTTGCGCATACCAATATTATAGGGGAATGAAGGCATTTCCTATCTTTTTTGCAACGCAATTTTTAAAGACCTTTACCTTATCGTAAACTTAGGTTAAAAAATATTCGAAAGACCTTTCTAAGCTTACGATGGTAACCTTATTTTGAAGAAAGAAAAACTTGATTTTTCTCAAAAATTAAACTAAGGGTCCCCGTTCATTTAGTATTTTGGTCAACACTTAAATGAACAAGGGGGGGTGTTGCTGGCCACAACAATTGGCGATTCACTTGGGAGAACCAGTTATCTTTGATCTTCTATTTGACGTTTTTCAAACTTCTGAAAACAAAAAATTTTCTCAGAAAACTTAAACTTTATTATAGAAAGATAAAACATATTATACTTCAAACTGTCAATGATATTTTGTTTCAACCCCTTTCTATTTTAATTACTTGTATCCTTAGCTTGTCCTTGCGTTTACACCAGCCCTTACTTGGTCTTAAATAAAAATTAAAATAAAGTCTTCCTGTATAGCAGTCCTTTTTAAATATGCTTCTTTGTCGCAAGTAGAGCCTTTTCTGCCAGCAGGCGTCCATAGCCTCGACAGGGTTACCTATTACCCAGTAATGATCCTTTATCTTGCTTAAGGTTATTTACAACCTTTCAGAGAAAAACCCATTTTGACACTTTTTCCTTTTTTATTCTCTAAAGAACAATGTCTTGGTTTGGTGGCCAAATTATGACACAATCATTCACTTGATTTACACTTTTGCTGAACAAGCTGGCTCGTGATGAGACCCCTTGTCTTTTGATTGCAACAATCTTGAGTTGTTGCGCTGTTTTGGTGGACAGTATTTGGTAAAGTCAGCAAGTTATAATATCTGTGATCATGATAAGTCAGCTCGTGATGAGACCTCTTATTCTTTGAGATATAGTGTTTTCTTGGATTGTTTCCCTGAATGCTGCGATTTCCTTTAGCAGGGAGGAAGTCAATTTTCTTTCCTTAAGAAAGTTCTGGACGACAATAATAGAGCTTCTTTGGAAATAGCTGTTTCTACAGGGACCCCTTATTTTGTTATTGATGCATTTCATTGTACTGACGTAAGACAATTCCTTCACTAAGATTGCTTTCTTCAAATTTTTTGGAGTTGAAACTAGTATCATATCTAGATTAAAGTTCTATTGATAATAAAGGTCAAGTTTCCAAAAAGATTTGCCATTCATAGAAGTGGAAGTTCAAAATCTTGATAGAGAAAAAGGTGTCTTTTATAAACGTCAAATGTTGTTAACCAAAGCAAACTTTATTATGGAGAAAAATATTTAACGAAGTGAGAGGTAGACATTCCCTAAGGTTATGTAGAGAATAGGGATAATCTCTTCTCTTATTTTGTCTACCAACAATTAAAAGTAAACCTAATAACCTAAGTAGACTACTCCTACTCCTATCCTAACTATATATAAAAATTTGACTAGGTGAAATGATATTTCCACTGGAGCCATCTTCTCATTTTTATTCCTACACGTATGTAACTTTCCAACATTAGTGTTAAGAACGGAACTTTTCTTGGACTGTTAATGTTGGATGTGGAATAAGAATGTATAACTTCAGTTGGAATTCTGTCCGAAATTTCTTTCTCATGAAAACTTCTTTCCAACTGGATATCTATTGGATCATAAAAATGAGGGTGAATTTCTGTTATGGATTGATGATCTTGTAATAGAGGAAGTTCTGGACTTCCTTGACACAGTTTAGCTTTCCAAAATGGTAGCTCGTCTTTTGAATGTTTTTTGATAAGGTGTTCAACATACCATAGTAATCTATCAAAAGTCTGAAAATTTAAAACACAATCCGATTTTGTACAAAATGAGTGCAAGTGAGAAAGAAAAAAATGATTATCTGTACAAATAAAGTTACAGCACAACTGGGATTGGCTTGTAATCTTTTGTTGTTCACAAGAACTGGCCAGGTCTTGTGAATCAGAAGACAAGTTATGATTCTGAACAGGCATGGGCGGCTCTTAATGATATGAATCATAGATCAGGATATTGTCTTGGATAGTAAAATGAGGCGAATGATCTTTCGCTTTGAAATGAGGATTGAATGGTATGATTTCCGAATTAGAATATCTCTCATTATCTGAGTTTTGATGGGTTACTTGAGATAAATCAATAACATAATCGTTGTCAAAGTAACCATCATAATTGATTTTACAGGTTTCCCTAGATTCTTCTTTTTCGTCATATATTTCAGACAAGGAAAGTCAAGTTATTCTTGTTTGAAAATAATCAAAGGATGTTCTATAGCTATCTCTTTATCTTGAAAACCTAATGATGACTCATTTGAATAATCCTCTGTGCTTTTTGAGATATCTTTAATATTGAGAGGGGAAAAGTTATCATTAAAAACATCAGGATAAAGAGAAAAGTGTGATTCTAAAACAACGCATTTAAAAATATCATCATGAAAAAAAATTCGTTCATCAGGTTCAACATAGACATCGGGCTTTAGATCATACCTTTGTGTACTGATACTTTTTGAAAGAGAAATAGTTTGTTGTTCTAACCTTGGCATCTGCATTTGTTGACTTGCAATGATATTATCTGACCTTGTATCAAAGTCATCTCCTGGTTCCAAGGCAGGCTTCCCTCCAGCATTCTCGCTTTTGTCTTCTTGTATTAGAGTATGGATAACTCCTAGGCTTTGGGGGCTTTCTTCATTATGAGAGATTTGTATATTCAAATTGGAATTCTCGTTCATATTAGAAAGAAATGAGACAAAACTCAAACTAATTTCTTTTTGATCAGATATAGGAGGCAGGGAGTGTTCAGCATAATCTAAAGATTCTTCATCTATGAGTTCACTTTCAAGATCGTACTTTAGACAATTAAGATGAAATCACATATTAAAATCCCTAACAGATTCATCTTGTTTCCGTAGATAATCAATTTCATCATATACCTAGTCATAGTCATAACAATCAAACTAAAAAATGAAAGTCTTGACGAATTGGTCCCAGCTGTGAATCGATGCAACTGGGAGGGTTCTGCACCATTTTCTAGCTTCCGCCGTGAATGTAAGAGTAAAAATTCTGCATAAAACGCCTTCATCAATTCTTTGAACATCATAACTTGAAACTCTTTGAATAAATTGAAGAGCATGATTAAAAGCAGAAGAGTTATTCTTACCGTTGAATTTTACCTGAGACAAGAGTCTTACCACTTTAGGTGGAGTGTTGGAAGAGGTAGGAACATGGATGCAACTCCAAATGGGAAGTTTATGAGTAGCCATCCAGCTTCAATTGTTACAATTAAAAATCATTCCAACAGACACTATGTTCAGGCCCTCCTTCTAGCGCCAAATATGTTGAAGCCCCGAAAATCGGGTCGACAACAAGGGGGATACCCACCCGGTCCGGACCTTGGTTGGCAGCTCCTTATCCATTTGGTATAGCGGGTTTGACTGGGGATAACGGGACCAGTTTCCCGATCTGAGGGTGTGTGTGTGTGTAGAGTTGGATAATGCTGATCTAAGAGTACTTTTAAGCTAATTTAATTCAGATCCTTAAACTAACTCTATGCTATTGTAATCTAATGAGAAACAACACATCTAATCTACGCTAACCCAGGATATATATCTTCTATTATGCGATCTAAAGAGATTTCAAACAATAACTGGTAATAAATATCATTCAGCTATCATAAGAATAGAAATCAATTAAGATAAACCACTTTCCATAAGAAGTTAGGCAAAACAGTTGTGAACAACATATCACATAATAAGCTATTCATACGTCAGACATAAATAAATGACTCCACTGTACAGAAGTGCCAAATGGTAACCCATACATTCATGCAGTAACATATAAACAACTGAAAACTGTAAATCACTTAAAGACTATAAGCAGAAATGGCCAAGAGATAAAAGTACCATTTATGACTAATCCTACTCACAAACTTCAAGAAAAAACGATTTATCTCTACTTGTTCTAACATCTACTAAGAGTACAAAAGTGCAACATCAGTAGCAGACATCAAAATGCAAATAAAAA
>APFE031096183.1:19421-45050 GCA_000404065.3 Pinus taeda
AATGCATAAAACAAGAAAGACACAGATATACATGGTTCACCCAGTTTGGGCTATGCCCATCCCGAACAGCCAGTCCTTCCTTTCCAACGAAATGAAGAGACAACCTACAACAGATTCATTGTAATATCCTCTGTTTTCTCTCACAGTTTCACCTCTCTGCTTCTCGCTTAGAGAATACACATCTATTACACAGCCTCAATACAAATGCCCTCATACAAAGAGAGGGGTTGCCTTCTAGGGAAAAAAAATCCTAAACTAAACATAAGTTCTATCATCAGATCATTCGCCTAATGAATGGCCCAGATTGACTAGAAATTACTATACTTTTACAAGGAAATTTTACATTTGTTTTTAGCTTCGGGGGTGCTACCCCTGAAACCCTTGCCGGGGGACTGCTGGCCCTGGGAGCCCCCAGCCGGAGGGGATTGGCCCCCCCGAACCCCCGTAGGGGGGACAAGTCCCCCCTACAGCTCCCCACATGGAGGGGTGTACAAACTTCCTAGGGTATGTATCTGGCTGAAACAAAGACCTCTAAACAATCATGCTTCATACTCAACAATTGTATTGTCAGGTTTTGGTGAAAAAATATAGGTACATCTGGGGTAATGATTCTTTTGTGCCTCTATTGGCTAAGTCCATGGATAAGATCTTCACATTACAGAGAAATGCCCACAACCCCTCTGTACGCATTGCAGGCCAAACCCAGAAATTAATCTCCATAAGCATAGAAGGATCTGAGATGTCAGTATTGTGTGGCGATGAAGGGTGCATGACAAAGACAAGGATTTCTAATGGACGATCCACGAAGGGAGCAAGGGTCTGTAGTCAACCTTTCTAATACGATGTGCATCAGATCTTTATTTATACAGAAAGAATGGAAAAAGTTAGGGTCTTGCAACCCTCTACAACAGAGAAGATTGATGTCATATTATCTACGTCCCTTACCCAGATCATTGAAAAACATAACCGAATCTCTTGTTTTATTCTGGTTGGATTCAGATACTATGGGATTTCCCCCACATCCTTATGGACATCAGATCCGTTATTCTCACTAACTACGAAGGTGCTTTCTCTAATAACTAAGTTAGACAATGGAATTTTTATTTTTCAATCAATTTGTAGTATTGGGTTAGATATTCATTTGCAGATCCGCATCAATGCACCCTCGGATCCCCCTTTTGCATTGCATCATTTTTTACATGCACACCTACGACCACTCTAGCTAGGATATCCCATCCAATTGGGGTTCATCTCTCTGATCGAGTCTCTGGACATTTCACATAGGCACCACCGGAAAAATAGACAGGCTGCATGAAACAAAGATGATCTATGATAGATCTTCCCCTACAAAGTACGATCGGACTAGATCTAAAGCTTTTCTCCAGGCAACCTAGAACGAAAACAAAACTATGGCTACTAGATCCCCACTTTGCAGCTTGACCGTCTTTCGTCAGGCCCTCAAAGCAAACTTTGCTGCAAGTATTTTAATTTCCATCATATGCTTCCCTAGATCAAGGAAAACTAAAAGAAGAGAACATTGTACAAATATTCGTAAAGTCCCATGCTGGAAAATCAATAACAATCTGGGTACAAAAATCTAATATTGGTTTTTCAATTGAAGTAGAACATCATGAAAAATATTAGTTACCCACCACATCTACAAAACTTTATCTATAATGGTAGATATCTACAGGATGAACAAAGTCTACAAGAATACAACATTCATTCGGTGGTCACCATCATCTTAAATCTTCGACTAAGGGGTGGAGCAACAAGATCATGTAAGTCAAAGACAGCATGTGGGATTACTGGATCTAGTTTAACAAAGGGTACATTACAAAACCAAGAACAGAACAAGAGTGATCTCTCCTACAAAAAAATTCTATAAAGGGAACCAAAAACTACAAAAAAGACAAAACAAACACTCAACACTCCCAGTGCCTACATAGTAGAACAAGTGAACTGTGTCCCAGAATTGGTCATTGAGATTTTAGAAACAAACAATCTCTACATAGCGTTTGCAACCCTCGCCATCATCTGTAGATTTATCATATTCTTCCAAAACCAATGGAAATTTATCATTGGTATTCACAAATTGGACAACAAACTATGAATTTCACCTTTGCTCCAAAGGTTTTTTCATCGTAAAGTTTGCATCATTGGAGGTTCGAGAAATAGTACTTCAGGAAGGCCCATGGTTCTTGGGATCAAAAGGACTTTTCATTACCCCATGGTTCCCAAAGTTTGATACAAACGCCATGATTGTATCAAATTTTCAAGTGTGTGTTAAACTTCATAAGCTTCCCCTACACTTTTGGCATGAACAAGTGCTAGATGGCACTGCAAATATTTTAGGACCATATATAAAGACAGACAGAAAAAGACTGGAGGAACAAATCAATACTTTTTCTTGAATATGCATAGAATTGGACCTTAGTACAGGCATGCCAGATTGCATACAATTGATACACAACAAGCAAAATTGGACTCAGTTCCTAGATTTCGAGAACACAGCCTTTAGATGCAGAACATGCCGAAAAAAAAGGACATCTACAAAACACGTGCCCTTAAGCCAAGAAAGAATCACGAAGAAACAAGAAGTCAGGAAAGTAGCCCAAAGGATGGAAATTATTCCCAAATGAGTCAGATGAGGAAGAGGATGATGAAAAGGCTCACACTCCCACTTAGAATACTCAAGAAAAAGAAGGAAAGGATGAAAGAATACAAGAACAAATTGAACTACAGGTCACTTCAACACAACTAGCAAGGATACCTGAAGCAAAGGATAGCAGCGGTTTCAAATGTCCTCATGCATCAGAAAATTCTGATTGAGACAAGGAAACTTCAAGAACAGAATAAGGATATAAGCTCATGATTGTATCATGCACACCATCTCAAGGAGAATGGTGAAAGGTGGAAAACAAATGGAGAAAAGTTTAATCTTTTCTCCCCACGATTTAATATTTTGTATGAACTCATGATCATGATTCATTGACCAGATGATGAAAAGATTTCAAGCATATGTAATATGTAATTTTGTTTTCACTAATAAAATTACGATTTTTCCTTGGGAATATATATATATATATATATTGTAAGTTTGACCAATTGTTATTTTTATTTATTTTCAAGTTTTGAGAATTATTTGTTTTACTGTTTTGAATATTTAAGTTTCACACACACACACACACACACATATATTTTAATTAATTGTTTTATGGTTTTTATGATTTATGTTCATTCTAAATATTATATTTATTTGAGATATTTATATCATTAGAATTTTACTTTTGACTAATTCAATATTAACATCTATTTCTTTATACTAAAATAATTTTAATAAATAATATTTTCTTAGTCACACATTCTTAATATGGATCACATGAGCATGAATTTAGATATAAAATGTGATTGTTAAAATTAACTTTGTAAATTGTTTTCAAAAGTTACGCATTAGTTAAAAGTGAAACATGGGTTTGACACACTTACTTAGAAATGAAATTTTCATAAATATTGAGATTTGATGTGTACTATTTTTCAGAAATATTGAGATTTTATATCTGTACTATTATGAGACTCTGTGGAATATATATAATGAAATTTTCATAAATATTGAGATTTGATGTGTGTACTATTTTTCATAAATATTGAGTGGGCCTAATGGTTAAGAACATGTGTTTCCCCCTAAGAGGTCATGGGTTCAAAACCAGTGGGGGTAGAGTATGTATGCCTTTGTAGACTTAGCAATCATTATGTTGCCGCGGAGGTGATTCCCTTATCCAAAAAACAATGGGGTCTCCTACACCAATTTGGTGTTTGGCTTGGTTGTGACCTTAAAATTGGATAATAATAATAAGAATTGAGATCTGATGTGTGTCCTATTATGATACTTGGTGGCATTTATATTTTTTCTTATTTTTAGACCGAAGGTGTTTTTATTGTCAGGTTGGGTTGGGCAAACAATGTCCATCCCAACCAATCCCATCTCTTCATTTTTGTTGTTTTATCAAGTAAAAAATTGACAAGTGTAAGCATCAGTATTGTTGTTCCATCATCATCTCTATCACTATTCCAGTCAGCTTCCTCCTCACCTATAATTTCGTGTTCCCATTGGCTTTGTCACTGCCTATAATTTCGTGTGCTTGAGATTAATATTTTCTATGCCTAAAGGTTATGGAAGGTCAGTGAAAACCCATTGTTCTCTGAGCACGTATGGATGTTGAAGTGGTGCTTCCATGGAAGACAAAGGAGTTATGGCATGGAAGGACATGGACATGGAGTTTTCTGAGCCGAGGATCTTGACTAATTCACCGGCCTACTAAGTATGAAGCTATCTGACTTTGCTGATATGAAGGTTTACATAACATGAAGTTTGGAGCTGGAGTCATCCGATGGGACATAGAGGTTTTAATTGAATAGGAGCCAAAGATGGATGGAGCTATTAGGAGCTCCAAATATACATAAATATTCACTCAAAACTTACTATTGACATGGAGGATTCTAAGCGGGGGAAATTGACTGATTCACAGGCCTAATGAGTACGAATTAATATCCTTTTGGTAATATGCAAGTTTACAGAAGAATGTGTTTTGATTGGGCTTTCGCTGCAGCTGGAACCATCGAGTTGGATAGAGAGGTTTCCACTAATCAGGTTACTGGTTTTGGCCTAGTTATTTTTCATCAAATGAGTGGGTATTAGAAGCAGAATTACCATGGCGGGAATTGATTATATAGGAGCCAAAGATGGATAGAGTTGGTAGGAACTCCAAACATACATAGATATCTATTTGTAACTTACCTAAGGTTGATTGTTGTCCTTATTTTTCTCTTGTATTCAATGTGATCTATTTTTCAAAACTAAGGAATCGAGAACATAAGGCTTCCAAAAGAGGTTATTAATCTCTATTTAATAGTGAGAGCCAAGCATTATGTCTTGTATCTAGGGGCTGAATTATCAAAGGAACAAGCATTAGTAAGGATTACTTAGTAGAATTGTCACAATTGTTGACTTTGGGATATATTCAAATGTTGTTCTCGCACTTGTTGTGTGGACATCTATCTTGAGAGTTCATCTATTGAGAATCAGATTCACCTTACACAGTCATGGGGTCTCTCTCATTCTCTTTTGGCAGATGCCTACGATGGGCTGGATGATTTTCAATTTCTCACAATTCTGTAAAAGGTTCCAAGTAACTCTGATCCTCCCTCTAGTATCTATTCAGCCCTTGATTTTGTCACCCCTCATGTTTTTCCCTCTAATGACCTCCTTAGTGACATTCGTATGGATATTATATCTCTAGGTATGGATACTCTTCTCCCTCCCCTTAACACTAGCATATATATTCCTCCATTGGTTGTTGACTTGAATCCCCTTACTTCATCTTTGTGGCATTCTCCTTTGGGGACTTTTGCTCCCACCACATCTGCTTTTCAATTTGTGTCTTCTTCTAATGACAGTCCCATCTCGTCGAATAGAGATCTAGACACTCTTTGCTAATCTAATATGTTTTATATGGACTCTCTAACCATCAAAAATTCATTCTTCCACTTGAGGGAGGATCAAGGGAAAGGCCACTCCCCTTCTGTGATGACTCCCAAAAATTCCTCAATCCTCTAGAGAAAGAAACCCATTAAATACAAAAATATTTTTTCTTATATGACCTCAGATTTTCCTATGGATGATATTGTGCTTGTTGAATTATCAACTCTAGAAACATCTGATACTTAGGTCCTTAAAGTAGACAATACTAATTCAATGGTTTCTCCATGATCATCATGTCCCTTAATATAAGGGGGTTATGGGTGAGAGCTAAATTCCATTCTCTGAGAGGTCTCATTCTCTGACACAAACTGGATTTTATTATTATTCAAGAAACTATTATTACTAAGGAAAAGTCATGGGAAATCCTACCTATAATATGTCCAATGTGTCCTGTTTGTGCTGCTAATTCTTGTGGTCTCTCTAGAGGTTAAGCGGTGGCCTAGAAACCCTCAAGTCTCAAGTTTCTGGTTTTTTTCTTTACATCTGCAAGTATCCTTCTATTGACTCAACATCATCAACATGTATGCACCATATACGGGCAGGAGATATTATTAGGGTCGAGTCTCAGACCTTCGGTTGTTGGATTTAACCTCCCTCATTATGGCCGAGGACCTAAATTTAGCACTTGATAGTAATGAGATTTGGGGTGAGAAGGCCAATTCTGACAATCTGGGGTCTCATTTCATCTCCTTTTTTAACATTTTCTTACTACATGATATCAACCCGCCTATGATTTCTCCCACCTGGAACAACGTTCGGTCGGGGATTGAATGCATTTTAGAGCACTTGAATAGGTTTTTGGTGAAATAACACCTCGATGTGGGTATGGTGGATCTTAACTCTTCCGCCATTCCTTCTTTTTCCTCAAATCACCTCCCAATTCTACTCACTTGGGCTGGGGAATCTTGCCATAAGGCTCCCCCTAAAAATTCAACAAAACATGGCTGGTGCATAAATATTTTGTGGATATTGTCCATCGAGTATGGAAGGACCCTAGTTTTTAGCAAAGTACAAATTCTATGTAAACAATTTGCTGCAAACCTAAAACCTTAAGGAGCGGGGTTCGAAAGTGGGGTATATGACTCATAGAAAAGTTGAATCACATAAGTCAGTTTAAATTAGTTGCTTTGAGTGTTCTCTTCAATACGGATGATCCATATTTTTGCTCTGAACTTTGTAAACACCAAATTTTAGACCTAGAAGACAAGAAAATATTAATTTCCAAAGCACAAGAAGAGGCTTAACATCTACAAAAGTTTGGGCACTCTAGGTAGCAGCCGGAGATAAGAGATCTAAATTTTTCCATAGATTTGGCTCTATGAGGAGGCAACTAAATGCCATTTGGAACATCTATCATGAAGGGGATACATTATACACTTCCCAATTAGGCATTGAACATGTTCATGTTTCTTGAAGGGTCTTTCCTCTGCCAAAGATCTCTCGTTCCAAGCTCAAATGGACTTCACTAATAAATTTTCTATGTTGATACAAGAGCCTGAGAATGATGATTTGAGCAGATTGATCTTGAAGGAGGAATTACATAATGTCCTCCTTGTATGTGACAATGAAAAAATCCTTGGACTTGACGGGTGGGGGGTGGAACTATATATTAATTTATTCGAGCTTATGTCCTTGGAACTCTTGGCTGTGGCTGAAAATTCTAGGGTCAAGGGATACATCACTGAAACCATTAATGTAACATTTATCACATTAATTCCTAAAAATAAGCTTCCTATTACTTTTAAGGACTATCCTCTCATCTCCCTCTACAACTCTGTCTTTAAAATGATCTCTAAGATTATTTCTTGTAGCCTTAAAATTTATCTGACGGACAACATTTCACCAGAGAAATTTGGGTTTCTCAAGGGGAGGCATATTCAAGATGTTGTGACCATTGTGTAGGAATGCCTACATTCCATTAAGGTGAGGAACCACACAGTATTTCTAATGAACATTAATTTAAACAAATCTTTTGACGAGACTGACTGGGAATTCTTGTGATTGATTTTACATAAGATCGTTTTTTCTCAAGTCACCATCAATAAATCAACATATCCCACATGATGTTCATCGATGATTTCCTTTTCGGTGGAGTGATTTCTGTTCCTAAATGGAATTACTTCCATCTTATCCTTTTGTCCTTTGGCTCTGCATCAGGCCTTGTCTTGAATAAGGGGAAATCTGAATTTATTTTTTCACATTTGGAAGATGATGTGACTTCACAAATATGTGATATTTTTTGAATTACACCTCTCCCATTGGATTTTGGTTTTTTTTACATTAGGTTTTAACATAAAGATTAATCATTATTTCAACTCAGATTGGGGTTGGATTATTTAGAAATTTGAGCACAAATTGGTGATTTGGTCATACCAAGGGGGATTCACTGAGTGAACCTCTGACATATCATGTGCATTTGTGGCATATTAAACAATACCCTTAGTTTGACTACATATTGGAAAATCCCTCTAAAAATCACATTATTTAACCCCCTACCAATATGAATCCAATACATCTTCCCAATTTAGAAAACCCCTACTTTCACTAGATATTGTAGGTATCCATTTTCTCATTAACATTTTTTATACCCCTTTTTATTTTTTCATTAACTTTAAGCTCCCTTTTTTATATTTTCCAATATAAAAACCCTTTACCCCCTATATATCCCCTAATATATTATGTCCTTTTTTCCTCAATAAATATCCACTAATATGAACACACGTGGTATGATATTGCTCCCCCAGTGAAGCCCCCGTGGGTCATACATGTGGCTTACAATTGGAGGTAGACTTATTCTGATAAGATCTGTCTTGCAGTCCCTCTTGGTCTATTGGATGCAGTTATATATGATGTCGATGGTAATCATACACAAGATAGATGTAATTATGGGCAGATTTTTGGGAGCCAACAATAATCAAACTAGGAAAATCCATCTGGTTTGCTTGCCCCTAATTGCTAAAATTGTTGAAAAGGGGGGCTGTAGGTAATGGACACGCTCTCTTTCAATAGGGTATTAATCTACAAGAGTTTATGGAGAGGCATGTCTGGTAAGGGCATCTGGTCACAGATCATTAGAGGTAAGTATTTGGATTATAAGGAATATGATGTCTAGATCAAATATGGCTCAGAATTTGCATATATCTCCTCCTTCATCTGGCGTAGCATGATGAGGAAGTTACATTGGTTAATCAGGGGGCCTTTTTGGGAAGTTGGGAATGGCACAAAATTCGAAATTGGCTTGGATGCCATCGAGGGCTGACAGGGAAATCATTTTTTATCTATTCCTATTCTCCAACATCTTCATTGAAGAGGTATGTTTTTCTCTCTCATATTGTTAAAAGCATGGGTACACAGTTGGTTACGAGAAGAAAACAATAGGGGTTTATACTGGCACAACCTATGCAATTAATGGTTATGCAACATTTTCCCTTCGTGAACATTTTTCACTTGTTAAAAAATATGGGGTTGAATTCGATTAAGCTGCACAGTCTCTGACAAAAATTATGGTTCCATTAGCTCAGAAAAATGTTGCTCTTATGGTAGAGTCTCTGTTAGAGCTTTTGGATGAGGAGAGCTTGCGTAAAGACACAGGTATTCCTTCTTATGAGTGGTCATATGATCATATTGCACTTTTGGTAGAACTTTGATGTAGGCCCAGGCCTCATGGCTAGCATAACACTACCAACAATGATGGTCAATTGCCTCACCCAAGAAGAACATAAAAGTTTTTCAGTTTGAGGGATTTAAGTGAGTTATCACTTCGCCTATGTACAATGTGTTCATGGTTTTCGGTTTGTATTCTGCAAGTCACTTTTCATCCCTTCCTTGTCATTTTGTCATCGTGAAGATGGTAGTTCGTAACATGAAGAATTCTTAGCTACATTTTTCTTGATTGTTTCGGATCCCTATAAATTGCAAGGATAATATGATAGAGGATGGGGTTCGAGAAAAAAATTAGTTGTAATGTAGCAATCATAATTGGTCAAAATTATTTAAATGTATGATAGACGTTTGTTTTACACACAAACATTTAGCAATGGAAGAGAATTGGGGGTTTCTCTGAGGTTTTTCCATCTAAAAAAAATCTAAGTTAGGAAATTAAAAAGAAAAATTAACATGGTTTTATTTTTTGGCTTTTGCTAAATTATTTTTTATTTTTATTTTTTCCAACTTTATTTTCTTTAAAATAACTTTGTTAATCATATATACAATTAAGAAAAAAATTATAATTAAAAGATACAATTGTTACTATAATCAAAATCATATATAGTACACTCTTATTCCATGAAGAGTCAGGCCGTCTGAGGATGTAGTCGTGGACAAGAACCCTGGTGTGACCGCAACCTGACATGGGGTAGGGCTTTTGTAATATAGATGGTACACACCTTCGCTAGACTAGGCCCTTCCCCAACAAGCACTTGGCTCCACTCCATTACATTCCTCCCAATAGATACACAACTTCCTTACTCCCCACGACCGTGGCTGAAACCCTACTATTTATCGAATATTCGCAGTTGTTGATCCCCTCTTGTGACGATTACTCTAGAAAATTGTGGCAGTTGGCAGAACCCCCGATGCAACAATGGAGACTGACCTAATAGACTACTTTGAGGACCCCCTCGAAGGTATATCCATTTTCAGAAGGAACAATAGCTCTGAGGTATTCTTCCCTTTTAGTAGAGAGCTAACTGAAGTCGTTTCTTCGCTTTTTATGCTCACAACTCCATCTTGTGCAGTCATCAATCTGCCCAAAGTGCCATCATCTTGGCCACCTTTCGACGTTCCTCCCCTAATGCCGATCTCCCTACATTTCGCAGCTAGGAACACAGGCCCTGATCCAACGGCAAGTTCTTCTTGATTCTCATCCCTCCAACCCTTTGTCGCCTCGCATTACCCCTCACAATCTCACTAGGGAGTGTCTCTGCCCCTTCTAATTCCCATCATCTCGTCCTCAGCGCCTGTTCCCCCCTCTGGCTGCTACACGAACGTCCCCCCTCTCCTAGACGCCTTCCTTGTTGGCCCTGACCTAACTCCCCCAAACCCTAACACTAATCCTGCTAACCCTAATTTCGATGGAGCTCAAGCGTGCACATAAGGCATGGAGCTGAGACTTGGAAAGAGGTTAAGGTGTGTTAAACCCAATCCACAAGAGGTTTTCATTGACTAGGAGGAGGAATTCTAGTGGCAAGATACCATGGACATGGCTACGACAGTTCTGGTGGGCAGAGTTAGGGGATGGAATTACTCTGCGACAAGACTAAAGCAATGGGTCATGGAAATATGGGGCCAACATCTGGTTGATCTGCCTTTCATACAGACCTTTGTCCATGGTTGGTTTTCTCTACGTTTTGTGCGAGCAGAACATACAAATTGGGTATTATCCTCCTTTTGGCATCTTGATCAAGGCCTTGTACTGATAAGGAGGTGGAGTCCGCTCTTTGACCCAAACAGAGAACAGCTTGGGGCTCGGCCAATTTGGGTTCGTCTCCCCAGTCTGCCACTCCATTTCTGGACTGAGGACATCTTCAGGAGAATTGGGAACTCTCTAGGCACCTTCTTATATTATGATAGATCATACCTCTCCAATGGGGTTATGGCTTATGCATGGATCTTGATACATTTAGAAATTAGAGGAGGGTCGTAGGAGCAAGTCACCTTGCATTGGAGGAATTACCATCTTACCCAGATCCTTTACTACGAGGGGGTCCCCTTTCGGTGTAGATGATGCCACAGAGTTGGTCACCTCTACAAATATTGCCCTCTTCTAGGGAAATTGAAGACTGGGAACACAGGGAAGTCATCACCCATAAGGAAAGCTTAGACACACGCAGATCACTTGGAGGAGGTAGAGCATATAGACACTAAAGCAGCTGGATCTAGGCCAGTCTCGAAAACACCGAAGAAGCGTGGGACAACACCTCTCTGGCCTCCTTCACCTCCACTGACCAGTTCTAAGGCAGCCACTGGAGCCGCGCTATCTTCGGGTATGTCAAATTCTAATCCTTGCTCTGCAACATTTACTATTTCTTCGGCATATAATGATA
The DNA here is from genome assembly GCA_000404065.3 of Pinus taeda. Taxonomy (NCBI): domain Eukaryota; kingdom Viridiplantae; phylum Streptophyta; class Pinopsida; order Pinales; family Pinaceae; genus Pinus; species Pinus taeda. The sequence continues at coordinate 31,008 of APFE031096183.1, forward strand.
AAGCTATGGGACCACAATAGAGCCCTATTACCTTGCAATCCCACCCTAATCACCTTGAATGTCCATTGATTTTCCCTCCACCTACTATATCATGTACCCCGCCTTCTTTTCCAGAGGAGGTGCCATCTTATTGGAAACCTAGAATTGGTCCCATATCCCATCAATACCACCTTCGCTCACATTCTCAGTTCTGGGTACCAGATGCTATAGGCATTGGACTAGTACCTTCCCCCACCTCTTTGAAACTACCTCAAGGTAGACCATCCTCCCTATCAAAAGCTAAAAATCAGACAGGGATGGAGATTGCCACGGGTAAACAACTTACTCTTGACAGGGTCCTTAGAGCACATAATCCCTTAGAGTTGTCTCCACCATCAAGGTCATCTCTTTCAACTGTAGAAGGATTACTAGGCCTAAGAAAAAACTAGCACTGCGAAGGCTCCTCCAGACTTAGCTGACTGATATAGTCTTCCTACAAGAAACATTGGGTGTTGCTGATGCTATTTCCCCTCCCCTAGAATCCATGCTTCCAGGATGGCATTTTCAAGCCATAGATGTAAATGGCTGCTCTAGTGGCATTTCCCTAGGATATAATCCATGCTCGATAAAGTTGATTAGCACTTGAGGTGGCATTGGATTTATAAGGGCGGATACATTCTCTACTGAACTGGGAACTGATATCATACTAATAAATGTCTACAGGCCCGGCCACCATCAAGAGGACTTCTAGGAGCATCTTCTAACATCCAATATCCTGCAACCAGATAATATCATTTTGGATGGAGACCTTAACCTCTCTCTTGGTTTTTCTGGGTCATGGGCACACCATGCCCAAGTCAATCCTCTATTAGCCTTCTTCAAACACCTCCTAGAAACCCACAGTTTCATCGACATCCCTTCTGCAAAGTTAGTCCCGACTTGTAGGAATAGAAGATGTGGGGAGAATAGTATTTCCAAAAGGCTCAATCACTTGCTCATCAAGGAGCGATTCCTAGAGAGAGGATATACATACCACCAGTGGTTTGGCTCGGAAGGATTATCAGGCCACTTGCTAATATACCTTGATATTCAAGGAGATATAAGTAAACCACGATCCCCATTCAATTTCAACTCCACCTAGTTGAAGGATAATTCCTATATCCACCTTGTCACAGAATTTTGGAAGGCCCACCCACCTGCTGACAGAAGGAACATCACTGATGGTTTCATTGACAACCTAAAAGAACTAAAGAAGTTATCAAAGATTTGGGCTCATAGCAAGAGGATACAATAAGAACAAAATCTAAGAGACATTGAATTAGAAATTGTTGATATGGAGGATGAAAGCGGGGGACTCTTCCCAACAAATGATCATAGGGATAAGCTCACCGCTTTAATAACCACGAGGTTTTTCCTTCTAAAAAAATGGAAGTTAGGAAATTAAAAAGAAAAACTAATGTGGTTTTATTTTTTGGGTTTTGCCAAATTGTTTTTTATTTTTATTTTTTCCAACCCTTTTTTTTTCAAATCACTTTGTCAATCATATATACAATTGAGAAAAAAATTATAATTAAAAGATATAATTGCTACTATAATTAAAATAATACATAAAGTTGTTGCCAATAAACTCTTGGTTTGACTTAATAAATCATATGTAGTGTTGTTGTGGATATAACTCATTAGTTTGATATAATAAGCCATAGATTTTAATGGAAGCAAATGGCACTATCACTTCAAATTCCACCTACTTAGAATATCTTTAGTAACCTACTTTATCATAAGTTGATTTTCTTTATATAGTAATATTTGTATTAAATTAAACAAAATGACAATTAATCAAATATCCTACAAATAATTTTTATTTTTAACAAATATAGATTTTTATTTTTAAAATAATTCTTATTCCTAACAAATCTTATTTCAAAATAGAAATTCAAATTTCAAAAATGATTTTTTATTCTAAAAATATTTAGTTTAATATTTTTTGTTTTACTTTTTTTTTTTAATTTTCAAATCTAATTAAGAGTCGAAGTATTTTCCCCATAATCTACTACAAAAATAATATTTTGAAAAATTAGATTCCTCTCCAAAATAAATTTATATTAATCTCTACCAATTCTTATCATAAACCTATTAATATATATTACTAAATTAATATTAATATATATTAATAAGCCCAAGGGTTAATTAACTGGGTGGACTCCTAATTGTTGAGTACCTCACAGATCCAGAGGTGGGAGGGTTAATTCTCCTCAATGCCCTTGGAATTAACCAATGCTATCATGAAAAATTAACCTATAGGATAAACCACGACCCTATTTACCTATATGGAAAACCACGACCCTATTTATAGGGAAAACAACGTGGTCAAATACGTGAACTCTTGCGAAGCCCCGAGATTGGCCAAAGGATTCTAGAGACATCCAAAGCCTCACTCGACGTTCATAGATAGGAATGATTGTGGAGTCATAGAATCAGATATAATAAGGTTGTTAGGCTTCATCGCTTGGGTGAGGAAACCATTAGAAGTACGCCTTGGCAACGTTTTGTGCGAAATATTGATATCTGTGGAGTTTCTGATATATCTCAGAAGAGATTTCTGCATTTGCTCTAGGTCTTCGGGGATCTAAAAGTGTTGAATACTTGTTTGGTTCACTGTTCTATTCTATTTTGATTCGTTGCAATTCCAATTCCAATGGCGGATGTGGACATTTTTTTTTTTGTTTTTCTTATGATATGAACATGAGCCTCATTCATGTAGTAGTTTTCACTAGACTAGTGGAATATCACAAGAGGACTTGTTTTGCATCCCGGGAAACTTGTTGGTAGGCCGTAGGACCTCAACATAGACTGAACATGTGCCCTAACAAGAACCGAGCACTAGCGGTACTAAATCAGTTGCTCAGAGTGTTATGAAACCAGCTTAAGAAAAGATAGAAAAGATAGATCAACGCCTTAGAATTCAGCCTCTTTAAGGGGGCAACCTCCTTTACATTACATAAATGAACAATTCTTGGATGATTCAAATGACAAAACCTCCTTTCTATATATAGGAGTCTAAGGAGTCACAATATAACCTAGCTGACCTAAGAATAATAATATAAAGCCACAAAAATAACAATGGAGGGATTCTATGTGGCACAGTAATAAAAATATGGGGACAATAGAGGCACAACAATATTAATAAGGGATACAACTACAATAGTAATTAGTATTATAGGGACCTAACATGCCCCTCTCCTTCAAAAAAGTGTTGTCCTCAACGCTGGAGTAGTTCTGGATGCTTCTGTATAAAATTCTCATCCTCCCATGTGGAATCTTCAGTGGATAAGTTCTTCCACTTGATGAGACACTCCTAAATTGATTGATTTCGTAGCTGTCGAGTTCTTGTTTCTGTGACTGCTTCTGTTTCCAATATAATTTTTCCTTCCTCATCAAGTTCTGGCAATATTGTTTGAACTGGGAGCTTGTCGCCTATAACCTTCTTTAAACATGAAACATGGACGTTTACTGTTACTAGAGACGCTAACCGAGAGCCCCTGGGCAGGGGAACTAAAATTACTCTGTTTCTCAAGGAAGACCAGGTACTATAAACATGCCCTGTTCTAATATGTTTCATCAGTTTGTTTCTTTTAACTTTTCCTGTGCATTTATTTAAATTTAAGGGCATGGCTTGGTTGGGGATGGCAGCTGGAGTACCTGGAGGAGCGGCGGCTGAAGGATCTGGTCAAGAAGCATTCCGAGTTCATCAGCTACCCCATCTATTTGTGGACTGAGAAGACTACAGAAAAGGAGGTCAGCGACGACGAAGAGGAGGCAGAGGAGAAGAAGGAAGATGAAGATGAAGGGGATATTGAGGAAGTGGAGGATGACAAGGAGAAAGGGAAGAAGAAAAAGAAGGTGAAGGAAGTGTCACATGAATGGAGTGTGGTAAACAAGCAAAAGCCCATTTGGATGAGGAAGCCAGAGGAGATTAGTAAGGAAGAATATGCGTCTTTCTACAAGAGTCTCACCAATGATTGGGAGGACCACCTGGGTGTGAAGAATTTCTGTGTGGAGGGTCAGTTGGAGTTCAAGGCTATTCTCTTTGTTCCCAAGAGGGCACCGTTCGATCTGTTTGACGCAAGGAAGAATCTCAACAACATTAAGCTGTACGTGAGAAGGGTTTTCATAATGGACAACTGTGAAGAACTTATTCCCGAATACCTGGGTTTTGTGAAAGGTGTGGTGGACTCTGACGATCTGCCCCTCAATATCTCCAGGGAAATGCTGCAGCAGAACAAGATTCTGAAGGTAATTAGGAAGAATTTGGTAAAGAAGTGTATTGAAATGTTCAACGAGATCGCGGAGAACAAAGAGGAGTATGCCAAGTTCTATGAGGCGTTTTCGAAGAACTTAAAATTGGGGATACATGAAGACAGCCAGAACAGGGCTAAGCTCGCGGATTTGCTGAGATATCACTCGACGAAGAGTGGAGACGAGATGACGAGCCTCAAGGACTATGTGACCCGAATGAAAGAGGGGTAGAAGGACATGTATTATATCACCGGTGAGAGCAAGAAGGCAGTGGAGAATTCTCCGTTCCTGGAGAGACTGAAGAGGAAGGGTTATGAGGTCCTGTTCATGGTGGATGTCGTCGATGAGTACGCAGTAGGTCAGCTCAAGGAGTATGACGGGAAGAAGCTTGTTTCTGCTACGAAAGAAGGGCTGAAGCTGGAGGAGAAGAAAAAGAGGGAAGAGAAGAAAACCGCATTTGAGAGCCTGTGCAAAGTGATGAAGGACATCTTGGGTGACAAGGTGGAGAAGGTAGTGGTTTCGGATCGCATAGTGGACTCCCCTTGCTGTCTGGTGACGGGCGAGTATGGATGGACGGCAAACATGGAGAGAATAATGAAGGCCCAAACCCTCCGCGACACCTCCATGTCGTCCTACATGTCCAGCAAGAAAACGATGGAGATCAACCCTGAGAACACCATCATGGAGGAGCTGAGAAAGAGAGCCGAGATGGAAAATCATGACAAATCGGTGAAGGATCTCGTGATGCTCTTGTACGAGACCGCCCTGCTCACCTCGGGGTTCAGTTTAGAAGACCCAAACACTTTCGCTGCCAGAATTCACAGGATGCTGAAGCTCTGCCTCAGCATCGAGGGCGATGCCACCGGTGAGCTGGATGCAGACATGCCGCCTCTGGAAGACGAGGACGCCTCCGTTCAGGAGGAGAGCAAGATGGAGGAGGTCGACTAAGTCTCCTATTGACTCGTATAAGAAAGAAATCAAATTTTCCCGGAGGTTTCTTTTCTTTTGGTGGTCTTGTTCAATGCGTGTCACTGTGTATGCGCCGTTTGTTGTTGCATACCAAGTCCGTTTCACAAATTAGAATTTGTTATTTTCTTTCTAGTCATCGACTGATTTAGAATTCCTTGCTTCAGTTTAGAATTATTAGTTTTTGAAACACTAACTTGGTGAGGGATAATGAAAAGTTTAATGATGGTGTTAAAGAAATGAAAGGAAGGAATTGTTGGCCTTAGCCATACCACATGCTTACATCTTTTTAGAGAAGTTCAATGTTGATAGTGATTTTAATAAGTTTATTGATAGTTAGTTTATAATTTTTACATCTTTTTAGAGAAGTTCAATGCTGATAGCGATTTTAACAAGTTTATTGATAGTTAGTTTATAATTTTTTCCATTGACAATTATGGTAAAATTATGTAGAAGTAGTGTGCTTTTAGTTTTAGGGGGTGACATTTCTTTGATGTTTGTTGTATATGATGTTTAGTGTGTTTGGTCTGCGGTATGTGGTGAACATCATTTTTTACTCTTGTATTTTCACATTGTTTATGCTCAATTCATGATGTCAAGGTTGAAGATGTCTTTTTATCATAGATTCTATAGTTTGCTATCACATTTTGATTAAATTGTATATTAAATATTTGTTTACTTTGTATTTATTTATGTTAAATCATCAACCAAGTTGGAGTCGCTAGAGATCCTTGGTATGAGTAGGATTGTTGTTGCAAAAAGCACTATAAATCCATGATGTAAATCACTACACACATGTTATGGATCACTACAAGTCCTTGTCATAGATTGCTATAGGGTTATTGCTATAAATCAACTTTGTTAGCAAAAAACAGAGAAATAAATACATGATAAACACATCACAACAATAATACGTGGACATGAATACCATATTTTACCTTAGAAACCCTTGTGAGAAAAGTAGCAGCAAATAAAAGATCCACTATTCTTCATGGTTTAAATGCATAAACTCCTTACTTAAAAGTAGCCAACCGACTAATTTCTAGGCATAGCCAAGTGAGCCCTTTTCTCAACTCAAACCCATTACAATGGAGAATCCCTTCAATTTTAAAAGGTTTCCTCACATGTAATCCATGTTCTTTAATACCATAGGCCACCAAAATGATGTACCTAGACCTAACAAATTTGAATTTTTCATGGAGTCAAATTTACACTAACATTCCCCCCTTTAAATTTGAGAAGTGAAATATTCATGCTTGTTTCCCTTATCACTTAGGTCTATTTGAGATTTTATTGGTATGGGTATGAAAGCCTAACTACGTCTTATAGTTGTATGCCCAACTATATGTAATTTACAAATTTCATCTCCAAGTAATTTTTATTTTTTTTAATTGTTGTTTGGAAACCATTTTTTCATGCTTTCACATTTACACATTTTCTCACACTAGTTGTTCTCATCAGGCTTCACTTTTGTTGTTGCATTTCACCTTGTTGGACCTCTATGTCCTCTCAATCTTCACATATGCAGTTCAAATCCCAATCAGGGATTATCTATGTTATCTTCAACCTCAACATACATGTGTTGGCAATTGCAACCATTGCCTCCTTTTAGAAGCCACAGTTTCTTAGCTTTGATAAACACACCACAAAAATAATACAATCGACATGAACACCATATTTTAGCTAGGAAATGCTTGTGGGAAAACTAATTACAAATAATAGATCTATAATGCCCCATGGCTTAAAAGCATCCATGCCAAGCCAACCAACGTTAGCCTAGCCAAGTGAACCATTTGCTCAACTTAGGCCCATTACAATGGAGAACCCCCAAGATTTTAAAAAGCTTCATCAAATGTAATGCACAACATCTAATAGCATAGGCCACTGAAACTGTATTCCTTATGTTGGAAAATACTTGTTATTGATGTCAAAGGGATCACCAACTTAAGAAGTCAATAACACGAGAGTTTAGAGGACTTCAAGCCCTTTTGATTGAGTATTTAATCACCTTCTAACTCCTATTCATTAATAAAATATTGAATTTACAAGTTGGAAACCCATATTTTCGTCAAGCCTATATGAGTAGGCCTACATGAGTACAAGTTGGCCTTCTGCATTTCTATAGGCCCTTAGTCTAGGGTGTTTACTCGAGTACTCACTTTTAATTTTGTTGATGATGAGTTCAAAATCCCCATGTGCTGAAATCCTTTTAGCTCCCAACCTCTTCAAATTTTTCAGTCTTAAAAGCAGTGTTTCATATTCAGCTATATTATTTGTACATTGGAAGTTAAGCTTATAAGAATGTCTCTTTCCTATACTTGTCTGTGAGTTTGAGATCCAAACACATACCCTTGCTCCTTCCTTTCTCACAACCCCATCAAAATCCATGTTCCAAAGGGCTTCTCCCTCTTCATCTTGTTTTCTAGTATCTAATTTTATCTCCTCTCTCTTGGTGAATTCAGCTTCCAAGTGTGACACATCTTCATCTACACATTCATCATTATACAAAATAAAGGAGTCCATATTTGAATGCACATAACACATGGGGTAATTATTTAGTTTGTCTTGGTTGCTCACCATATATATCATTAATGTTTCCCTGCATAACGTTTTATGCTGACCAAAAACGGGGATGGTAGAATAGGTCATGTCCATCTGCAACGTATTTTGTAAGTTTGCTCCCCATGATATTGCTAGCAACATTCCATACTTGGGAGGTATGTCTGCCACTACAATATCCATTACCACACTCTTTGCTAGTATTTGGACCACAGTAACACATAAATGTTTGATGAGATCTAAGCATCTCACTTTGCTCAAATCAAAAGAATATAAATCTTTGTAGGGTCTTGCTGTGTCTAATCCCAGCTTCTCCATGATGCCTCTAGGCATAAGATTGTGTGAAGCACCAGAATCAAGCATAGCATTGTGTAGAATTTTGTCACGAATGTTCAAACTAATATAGATAGGTGGCACACTACCATCCTCAGACTTCCCTTCAACTTCAGGCCCAAACAATAACTCAGGTTAGTCCTCAGTTAAGTTAATTGTGTCCATCCCATCCCCTATCTTCAGAGCCTCCAGGACATGAAATCTAGATGCATTTATGTTAACTAATTTAGTCATAGGAATATAAATTTTAACCTTCAATAATTCATTTTCAATATTGAAATATGTATGACATTTATCTATTTATTTGATATTTACACCCTATTTTTTAGAAGTCTCCTTTTGAGAATCATCCCTTGGCTAGCTAGTAGAAGGGGTGTCACTCTAAATTTTCTTGGGAGGATTTTCAATAGCTGTTTTACTCCTCAAATTGTATTATTTGTGCACCTCCATGATATAATTTTGGTATCCTTGTTAATAATCATACGACTCTGAACGAATGACTTCTTGTTGTGATAGCAAGAACAAATCTTTCTCCTCTTTAGTTAAGAAAATGTTGGCATTTTCATTTTCCTTAAATAAGTTTATTTGATTTTCTTCAAGATCCTCTAGTACCTCAGCTTCTTCATTTGCATAATTATCTTGGAAAGGAGGTCTAACTTGCTGCTGATCAATTTTGCCTCCCTATTCTCTATGTTTAATTTGAGGTCGATTTTTCCTAAAATTAGGATTTATAATTCAAGGAACACCTTTATTTTCCCTTAGAGGAGCCCTGTCAGTTAAATTTATCCTTTCCATCATTATTTTCATGGTTTTTACTAAGATATCCAACTTAGCACATGATGAAGAAGAAGTGGGTTATTCTTTAATAGTGGCTCTCCTCTCAATCTTTAACCTAGCTCTATTTTCCAACAAGTTTGCCTCCACACTGACTGCATTCCTTTGCATCTCTTCAAGGATAGCAGGATTTCTCTCCCTCAATTGGTAAGACATGTCTGGATCAAAACCACTTGGAAATTTGATCAGAGGTAGTCATAATGGGGGTTGTATTGCAGTTGGGATAGAATTGGAAATGTTATTGAATCTAGTGCAATATTCTTGGACTGTTTCACTAGAGGCTCCCTTTATACTCTCATATTCAACCAATATTTGGAGAGGATTCCTCTTTACTTCCCATATTCGAAGGAATGTTTGGTGAAATTGTGTGAGATTTGGGATAGAGGCAACTCCCAATGCCTTAAACCATTTCTTAACTTCTCCTGTGAGACTTTGGGAAAATAGTCTCATCTTCACATCATCATGATCAATTTCTTGCAAATATTAATAATCATTCATTTTGTCTATATGTTGTTGATTAGTGATTGGCCCTGTGCCATCAAACTGAGGTATTTAGATATGATAATCTTGTGGCATGGCATTTAGTTTTCCAGGTAGGACCAGGGGGCATAACGAGTTGCCACGATAGGTAATTGGGAATGAGAAGATGATAAAACTACAATAGGTGTGGATATGGAGGGTATTAAAGGGGGAGGGGTTGTACTTTGTTGAATCAATGTAGTGGTGGTAGGGATAGCAAATGAAATGGGTACAATGCTAATAGGAGGAATTACTAGAGGAGAAGTACTAATAGGAGGAATCACCATAAAGGAAGAAGCTGAAGAATTTAGGTTGTTGATGAATAACAACTTTGTGCATAGCCTTATCTATTTCGGTCACCAAAAATTCAATCTTATTAAACTATTTTACCTTTTGAGATATAAGGTTTCAAAATACTTTCATCAAAAACTATCTTAGGTACAAAAGTGTCTGCCTTGGTACGAAAAAGGCTATGCTCAAAAGGTAAGTCAAGTTCAATATCCTCAACAGTTGAAAAACTTTCAGGGAGAGGATTAACTCTAGGCAATGGATTATTACTTTCTTGGCTCTCAGTAAGACTCCTCTTTCTAATAAGTTTTTGAGGATTATCTACGAATTTTGGTGGTTTAGGATCTGGATGAGCTCTAGTGTATATCATTATAGGAGCTAAATCTGTAATAGATTATTTACAAATAGAACTATGTACAAAATTTAGGTGCAAAACACCCTTAATAACATCTATTTCATAGCCACGCAGTTGAAATAGCCTTTAAGCTCTAAAATATTTTTTTACCAAGGAAAAATTCAATTTATATCAGATTTGTGTGAAGTCCCCAGTATGGTCGCCATAATGTTTTGACTCTGTAAATTCCCAAGGGTGTGAGACAATCCCAAAGGTAAGCACAAAACCAATTTGGATGTTGGGATCTATCCCTTCCAACTTCAAAGAGGGATCTCTTTATATGATTTAGAATAACTGTCTTGAGATGTTAGGCCATTGAGTTCTGAGTTTGGTTTTTTCATAGGTTTGGTTGAAACTGCGAGGAAAATCCATTGGGAAATGGAGTCATAAGTCTTAGGTTGATCAAATACAAGAATGTCAAAACAGATGTAATAGGGCAAGGTAGGCAAGCTTTTATATCTTTAGAGCATTTATGGAATGAATGGGATGAAAAGATTTAGATTCAATTAAACATAGAGCATACTAGGATGAATTCTATATTTAATATTAGAGTGAAAACATAGATACTGTTTATAAGGTAGAGCAGAGTGTATTTAAAAAAATTCAACTCTTAATCTTATTTAAACAATAGAGACAAAAAGAACATATGGAAAACTGGAAAAATAATCATTTTACAAGAGAGGAAACTTCACGAATTGTGTGACACAGGAATCCTGCAACAAGCTTTCTAAATTAATGGAAACGATCAATTCATTACATGCACATCCTTACATCAAATATTTTCTTTCTTCATACAAGTTCCAACCTTTTGTACTTCGAAATATGAAATATTTATACAAATTTATCAAAATATATTGATTTAAAATATCAATATGTTTCTACAAAATATCCTAAAAAATTGTTTACAAAAATAGTACGGAATATAGAAAAACTAAAACTACTGAATCTCTATGGAACTAACTTTGAGGATTTTGGTGATGACTCGGCTTTAAAAAATTGTTGCTTTGCTGCTAAACATGAATACCTATTTACTCAATAATTTGACATAATTTATCTCACTTGCCTTCATTTGTGGTCGAGAATTTGATTAACTTTCTATATTTTTCATCCACCTCAGTATATTTCTGGAAAGTTGGCTTCACTATAAACAGATGCTTTATTTTCTGTTTGATAAGTAAGTCAAACTTCAAACCTTCCATGAAAACTTTACGTGTAATAGTTCCCTTTATGTTGGAAAATTTAGATTTATCTCTTGCTATGGAATATAGCTTTTGCTGATAATCATCTAGTTGAACTAATTTATCTCCAATTCCCTTTAAACTTGGAAGCCCCTTTTGGTGCAATATGTTGGACTTCTTGTGGAATTTTTGAATGCTAGACTCCAAATTATGACATTTATTCTTTAATAGTAATATTAGATTCCTTTTTTTAAGAAATATTCTTACCTCAAGTATTGTCTCAGTTTTGTCTGTAATCTCATATTCTTCATGTTCTTCTTTTGTCTTTGAATTAAAGGTTCTTATTAAGGCAGTAGCTTCACTTGGCTTCTAACCCGCGTTTTCCTTTATCCCTTCGATGACCTCTTTTGATTTATGTACAAATTCCTCCTGCTCAAAAATAATTTCAATGGAAGGTAAAATTTCAGTCATAAATTCATTAATTTCTGCCCAAAAGTTCTCATTTTCCTGTGCAATTGTCTATGCCATGACAGATTCATTCTCTAAAACTTCAATTATCCGATTTAATCTGTGAGTTTTTGGAAGCTCTAACACATACATATTATCAATTTTTAATTTCAGCTATGGGAGGTTTTTAAGCTAAGCTTTCAACTTTTAAATCTCCTGCCCTTTGATAGAAAAGTCTTGCATAACTTTGATTAATTCTCCTAATGTATTAGTAGACCGTGTTTCCACTGTAGTAGCTACTCAAGTAGAAGCCCTTGCTTTTGATGTATTTGCAACTGGAACTACTGTGAGAGGAATGACTGATAATTTAGTTCACTTCTATTTCTCTTTTAGCAACTTTTCTATTTCAGTCTCCATTTATTTAATATATCCATTATGCTCGATAATAATTTTAAACATATCTTATTTCTCCTTCTCTAGTTGACCAACTTCCTTTGTTTGTGGATTTTCGATTGATGGAAGTTTGAGTTGTTTCTTTAGGGCTGAAATGTCAACATTTTTTCTTTTAACGATCTCCTAAGCAACTTTTACATTAATGGGATCATATCCCAGTGTAATCACTAAATCCTCTAAAGACTTTATCTTAGTGTTTTTACCTAAAAAATATATTTTCTCTAATTTTAATTGAGAATGAATATTGTTGACTAAATCTTGAAGATTGGATGCTACCATTACTGAGTTTGTTAGGGTAGAATACCACATTTCATTTGTTTTCTTATGCAAACCCATGTGATGAATAAGATGGATTTGATAAAAGTTAAAATAAAAGATAGACTTCTTGTATTCATGCGTACTTTTACAAAAAGGAAATTGAGCTTCAAAGAAAGCTATCTACATTTTCCCTTTCCTTGGTGTCAAAAGCAGAGAGAAGTCTGTGTTGTGATGAAGTTGTCTATTTCCAGAACTAAGAATAAGTTGTTGCTTCTAGTAGTTCATTTTTCTTCTTTTTTTCCTTATACCTAGGAAATATACTTGGTTCAACTTGATCATGGACCAATTCTCCTTACTAAGATGTTTCCAGTGCTTCTTGAGAAGTTGAATATGATGGTGACCCTATGAAAATGTCATCAAGTCGAGGGATAGTAGAAGTATAAGGACCTGTGAAAACTATTGTAGACTGAACATTTTATTCCTGTGAAAACTCTTCTACTAGATTTTTTTTCTGACTCTCTTTATATATTTGGAATTATTTCACATGAATTTCTAAGACTGAAGGGGAAACATCCTCCTTGGGCCTTTTATGTGTTTTCCCTATGGCACTGGTGTCTGTGATGTCATAATAGAAAGTACATGTTCTTCTGGCTCCTACAATGTGTTTTTATGCAATTGATTTTGATTCATATATTTCTCAATTTAAGGTCTCAGAGTATGAGTGTGAGGAGTAGTTTTCTGCTCTAATCTCAACTTTAATATTATTCCTAAAGGATCATATGACCAAGTGAAACTAAGTTTAAATTTTATCCATTTGAGTAGAAGATCCGCTTCTTTTGTTGTTGCCCTGGTAATACAAATGAAAGGCCCAACCTGTGCTTTGATTTTGAACTAATATTTCCTTTTGGCTACCACAAAGTGAAAATCATCCATATTTATCATTTGCCTAATATACTCTAAAGAAAACATTCTTATAGAAACAAATTTAGGCAATTTATATGGAGGAAATTTGCATCCATACACCCTAATCTCGATGTAATTTTGATACAGGTACCAGTCACATGTCTTTGTTTGCTCACTGAGATGTAGAATTCTCTTAATCTCAGGTCCAATTCTAGGTTCAACATCACTATTAAGTATGCAAGAAAATGTGTACCAAAACGGGAATTCCAATGGATCACAGATTGTGCATTTCCTTATTCATCCAGTTTCTATAATGGAAATTGATATATGTCTGCTTAATTGAATAAGAACAAGTAAACTAAAACTGAGCCATGCTTGATGGCTTCTTTTGTAGAAAACTTAAGGAACTGTTCATGAATGAGCATTACTAGGAATCCTGGAACAAGCTTTCTATATTAATGGAAATGGTCACTTCATTACATGTGCATCCTTACATCAAAGATTTTATTTCTTCATACAAGTTCCAACCCTTTGTAATTCGAAATATGAATTATTTATTGCAAATTTATCAAAATATATTGATTTAAAATATCAATATGTTTCTACAAAATATCCTAAAATATTGTTTACAAAAAT
>APFE031096186.1:0-10141 GCA_000404065.3 Pinus taeda
GCAAAACAAGCAACCATCTAATAATGTGAGCATTTACATCCGATTTGTTCGTTAAATGTCCAGTTGCGGCATGATTAGTGTGCACGAAGGTTTGATAGCCTGTGATATAATGTTTGAATTTGTTTAAAGAATGCATAACATCTAGGAGTTCCTTCTTGGTCATTGAATAATTTAATTTTGCCTTTGACAAATTTTTGCTTATAAAGTATATGGCATAAGGTAACTTTTCATCAATTTGACCTAAGGCTGCTCCTATTTCTTTGTTCAAGGCATCTGTGCGAATGTGGAAAGGTAGGGCCCATTTTGGACCTCTCAAAATTAGGGCAGTCACAAGTTTACTCTTCAAGGTATCTAGGGCTTATTGACAATTTTCCAACCATACAAATTCGACAGCTTTGCCTACAAGACCAAACAACATAGATGCTAGCTTGTTGAAATCTTTAATGAATCTTTGGTAATACCTAGCTAAGCCTAAGAAACTTCTGACATCTCTCACCTTTTGAGGAGGTGGGACCCTTTGGATGATAGGAACTTTGTTAGGGTCCACCTGCAATCCTTGTTGAGATATTTCATGACCTAGCATGGTACCTTCAGTCATAAAAAATATACATTTTTCCATACTGAGAGAAAGGTTCATCTCAATACACTTGTCAAAAACTTTTCCTAGGTTAGATAAAGATTCCTAAAAGTAAGAACCATAAGGAGTAAAATCATCCATATATATTTCCACTACATCATGAACCAGTTCAGAAAATATACTCAATACTTATCTCTGGAAAGTGGCTAGAGCGTTACACAAACCAAAAGGAAGGACTCGATATGCAAACATACCCTAAGGACAAGTGAATGTGGTCTTATCTTGATCTTTTGGGTTGATTTGAATCTTATTGTACCCGCTAAACCCATCTAGGAAGGAGAACAAAATTTTCCCCACTAGACCATCTAACGCTTGATCTATGAAAGGCAAAGGAAAATGGTCGTTTTTAGTGGCTTTATTCAATTCTCAATAGTCGACACATATTCTTCACTTACCATTTTTCTTTGACACTAGCACTAAAGGAGAGACCCATTCACTGTCATAGATGGGGTAGATGAATCCTGCATGAAGTAATTTTTGCAACTCTTCCTTAACAATGTCCTTAAGTGTTGGATTCATCCTCCTTTAAGGCTAATTGATTGGTTTGCAATCTTCCTTAATGTATATATGATGAGTACACACTCAAGGGTGAACTCCCTTAATCTTATTATAATTCCATGCGAAGGCATCCACATTTTTTCTCAATAAGCTGCACATCTCCTTCTCCTCAAAAGTGGATAGGGATGGATTGATTTCCAAGGTTCTTTTTGGGCTAAGCTCTATATTCTTAACATGGAGAGAGGTTGGGTTGGCCACGCAGAGATGAGTTAAGGGGTTTTCTTGGGTTTCTCTCACCATGTCCTCTAATGGTAAGACATTGGGGGTGGATTCTCAATCAAATTTTCAATCATATCATCCTCATATTGCAGTTTCCCCCCCATGGTGGTTTCTAATGCACAAAGCGCTGTAGAATAGACTTCATCCTTGTCCTCCTCCTCCAACTAGAGAGGTAAATCATGTCCTAGCAAGGGTTGGGCAGGAGGGTATAGGATTAACTGTTTGGACATATGCCCATTCTTGATGGTCATGTTCCTAGCTTGACAGCTGATGCCGGCATCAGCAGTAGCCAACCAAGGTCTTTCTAGGATGAGAGGATACCTAGTGAGCTTTGCCTTTGGATAGAGAACTAAGAAATCAGTAGGGGACTCCCAAGAATCAATGGCTACCACCACATCTTCCACAATCCCCTCAGGGGTCACGGTGGAGCGGTATGCTAGCTCCAGTACTGTCATGGTCTTCCTTAAGGAGCCTTGGAGGTTAAGTTTGAGCATTGTGTCCTTTGTCGTCACATTAATGGCAGCTCCCAGATCAATGAAGTTATGTGGGATCATGGTGCCATTGATGTGGACATCAACTATTGGGCTTCCACAGATCATATATTTCGGATAGATTACTCATCCCAACATCAAGTTGGATAGTTTTCCTAAGACATTGATGGTTGAGGCATCTCTCTTACGCCTTCCTCGATGCCTAAAGAACTTCTCTTTGATCAACCTATTGTATATAGGCACATCTTTTATGGCTTGGAGAAGTGGTATCTTCACACATAACTGTTTCAATTCTCCGAGAAGTTCAGTTTCTTCTAGGGTAGGTTGTGTTGTTCCAGATAGTCTCTTAGGAAATGGTGGAATTTCTTTAGGTTCACTATCCTCTTTATCTTCCTCAACCTTCCTAGGTGGAGGGTCGCTATCTGGGAGAACCTTCCCAGATAGTAGGTTAATCTCCTGAACCTCCACAACATAAGTTGGGAATGATGGTTCTCCACTATATACTTGCTGAGCCTATATGTTATTCGGGTTCGGGTTTGGCTGGGTAGGAATTTGGGGTTGCCTTGGTGGAGCAGGGGGCAATGGCTGTGGTTGAGAAGGTGGTGGAGGAAAAGGAGCGGGACGAGAGTTGTACTAGGGCCTCCACCCCTGATGAGATGCATTCCACTAAAGTTGTGGCTGAGCATAGGATTGAAATGAATGAGTAGTTGGTTGGGCATGATATTGAGATGGAAAGGACCAAGGAGGAGGCATGGACAAGGAAGGATGAGCAAGGGGTCCCCAAGAAGGTATGGAAGTGACTTAGGTGGGATTTTAGTATGCCTCAGATGTCCCTCACATCCCTTGATGGTATGGTCTAGGTCCATGTGGTCTCCTTTGGTTCATGAAATAGAGTGGTTCAGCGGCTCCTTCGGTCCCCTGGTATAAAACTTTAAGTCTGGGAAAGGAAGGGCACTTATCTATAGAATGCTCTTCTTCACAGATTGAAAAAACCTCTATAGAGTTCAAGCGACATTCATTCCTAGGATGCCTCCTGATGCATCTAGGAGAAAAGATGGCCAAAGCCCTCTCTACCCTCTTGTTTCCTTTTAATATCCAAGGTATCCATTTGCATGGCAAGAGTCTGAGACATATCACTTTTGAAGTCTTTGAGGATGTTTCAGAGTTCACATTTGATGGATGAATTGGAATAGGATGAAATCAGTATGGGTTGACTCCCCCTACCTCCCTTTCTATCTGCTCTAGAATGGTTTCTAAAGACAGTCTTTATGTCTTCATAAGATAGTTGGTAGATGTCTCGTCTAACTAGTAGATGGAGGGTGTCTAGAAGGTCTTCTGGAATTCTCTTGACTAGAACCAACTTCTAAGATTTAGGATCAAGTGTGCATGTGGCCCTTTTGTAATTGATCTAGAACCTCTCTTCATAATATTCTAAGGATTCATCAGTTCCCATGGTCATTTCGAAGGTTTCTTTCTTGGTATCTTTTGACCTATAGTAGTCTCAATATTTACTATTAAAAGCCTACTACATCTGAGCCCAAGTTGTGATGTTATTGTCAGGTAATCCCATGAACCAACACAATTTTGCATCCTTGAGAGTAGAAGGTAATAGTTTCAATGTTTTCTCATCTTTTGCACAGTCATAGGTTCGACAAATGATAGAAAACTCAAACAAGAAGGTGTGAGGATCTTCTGTAGTCAAACCATGGAAGTGAGGTAGGGATAAAGGACTTATATTCTTCATTTTGGTGTCCCCATTGGTCTCCTTAATTGGAAAGGTACCTTCTATTCTCTCTCCATTTCCCCTAGCTTTTTTGTTTTCAGCCATTAGCTCAAGAGGGATGTTTTCTTCTTCTTCTTCCCCTATAGGTTCTTCAAATATCTCTAGTTGTTCACCTAAAGGTTCTTCTTGATCACTGCCACTGAAGAAGAGAGAAGGTTGGCTGTGTGATGTACTAGTAATGTTGGGCAACAATTTTCCTGAATTATCTCTATTCCTACGAGGCATGAAACGAAATCTTTTTGGTTTGTTTTTGTTTTTTTTTCACTGATTGTACCTGCAAAACTAAAATCCATTGAAAAATACAAATTGTAACTAACTAAAATGAAGTTTGCTAAAATGAAATTTGCAGAATTGAAAATGAAAGCAAGGAAATGCAGAAACTAAAAGAAACAACTATTCTACTTTTGCTGAAATGAAATTTGTAGAATTGAAAAGGAAAGCAAGGAAATGTAGAAATTGAAAGAAACAACTATTGTTGAAATAATCTACTTAGTATAATTTTGCAAGAAGAAATAGAAGAAAGTAGTAATCATAGAATACTCTGATGATTCCTTGGAAACGGTGCCAAAAAGTGGTGAGCATTAGTATTGTAGAAATAATGCAGTAACTCCTGGGCTACCTACTTTACTCTTATCAGCCTGGTAGTTCGTAACAAACTTGGAAGCGACGGTGTTGTATGCACAAGCACTAGTTTTTACTATAGGCTGTCACTTGGTCAGTTGGCGCAAGAAGCTCAAGACAACTTCTCTGGATTCCAAAAGAATCTCTATATGTGATGAAAGAAAGGAAAGCTTACTCTACAGAGGCTACTCTACTTGCAGACATGAAAAAGACTGAAATGTAAAGTAAACCTAGAAAAACCCTATTTAACAAACTAATCCTAATTTTGTAGAAAGAAATATGAAAACCATGAAATAAATGACATTTCCTTCTCAAGGAAGTAAATAACACCTACTCAAGTTATTTCTAGAAGAAAATGAGGAAAAAACATCTTTTTGTATTTTTATGTGAATTTGTCATACATGTAATTTATTTGTTTATGAATGTGGCAATGAATAGGTGGCGATGGAGGGACGTTTTGGGACTTGAGAGGATGTAGGATGGTGTAGATGAGTCCTAGGAGGTCTCAGGTGGCCTTTTGGAGGCTTTTCCTGCAATCTGCCTTCAAAAGGAAGCCCATAGGAAAATCTAGAGGACGAGACAGAGGTTCTACAAGAGGTCTACAGGAGGATGCCGAGAGCCGTTTTGAAGGTTTGAGGGTGTGAGAGTGGGTGGAAAAGGTAGGTGAAGGTTAGGATGATGTGTTGGGGAACCTAGGGTCTACCAAGAATCATTAGGAGAGAGAACGATGATTGGATTTTCTCAAGGAGAGAGAGGAAAGTATATGGAAAATGCAGGAAAATAAGGCATAATTGAGGGGAGACATGGGCGACCTGTAGAGCATGGATCATATGGATGATGGAATGGCTGATAGGCTGGACTACTGCTAGATGATATCTTCTACATAAACAACTAACAATTAACCAATGAGATTAAGCAAGCAAGGAAGGAAGTGCACCTAAAAAAACAGAGTTTTTGCATCAAAGTAAACTATGATCTATGGAAGAAAATGTTGTTAGCCATTGCATGAAAGAAAAGCATGAAATAAGATTGTTGCAAATAAGGAAAGGAGCATGATGAATAAGTCCTGAAACAAATAAAACTAAGCTATGAACCAATTAGAAAGCTGCAAACACTAGAAGTCCTATGAAGGAGGAAAATTTGTGTTTTTGGGGCAGAAAGAGGGTCTTTGTCTCAGACCATTGTCCCAAAAGGAGGAAGAGAGGCTAAGGCACTACTGCTAGCCTTTTGGATCTTTTCATTATCACTACTTAGCCTACTATTGAAAACATAAATGGAAGCAAACTACTAAATCACCAAAAACAACCTATTCTTAACCATTAAATAAATACATCTAACAACAACCTAATCTACAAACTAAAATGAAACATACAAATATAAGAGAAGAGGAGCTTGGCTGCTTGGATTGGGCCCTAACCCAAGAGCTTCATCCCTCTAAGGTAACTCAGTGCTAACTCAAAAATGATTCCATCTTTATTCTCAAAACAAAAACAAGATTACATGAACTGTCAAGATAATAAGCTTGAAGTTGAGATGAGTTACATAAGCAATACTGCAACAAAAATTCAACAAAAATTCAACCTTAGTGAGGACCTAGGCCTCTCTACTTATACAACTAAAGCTCCCAATAGCTTCCTTAAAATCAGGGAGGCTTGGCTCTCAAAACTCGAGGTAAACATAAGTTATCCTCCACTTGCTCAACTACCTCCTAGTGCATTGATTTGGTTGTTTTTGCTCCAAGATGCATGAAGGAGAATTCGAAGTGGGGAGTAATAAATGAGGGGGTTTCCCTCCTGTAAATCCTCTCCTTTGTCCATTTTGAATTATTGCTGCCAATTTTCCATTGAATCTTTGACTTTATCTTCAGAATTCAACAAAAATTTGCATTAAATACATATTAGACCTCATGGTATCATAACTAACCCAACTCACTCCCTAAGCATAAATATAATAAAAAAACATGCAATAAGCTAAGAGAATGGTTGATTTAACTATGTTAGGAGGCAAAATGAGCCCATATAATTACCCATTTATGGGGCTCATCAAAGTGTATGATATGCATTTATAGTTTGGAAATTTTTCATATTACTAGATTTTTTGTTTTACATATGTTGGTTGTATAAACATTGCCCATATATATATATATATATTATATTATATATATATATATCTATTATACATTAATATATATAAAATATAATATATTATATATATATATTATATATATTAATTACTAATATATGGATTTTTTATGGATAAGTTCGGGGAAATATATAAATATATTAATCACTGTCATATACAAAACGACAATAGAAATCGAATATTACCATTGAGACTAGCTCTTTATAGTGTTGAATATTTTTTGTAGGCAAGTAGAGCTTTGTGTTGATGGATGTGATAATAATGAAAATATTTGTGAAGTGATTAACGAGTACCGTTTTGTACAACAGTGATGATGATAAACATGATACATGCTTTTTTGAACATTGTTTTGATATTCTTTATAAGGATTTATGGAGAAGAAATATCACTTTTAAATAAAATTGTATGTAGTCATATGGTTGTTTTGGTCAATTTAGAACATGGTGATCATTCTTATCGTTCTATCACCTTCATAAGAAAACTAACATTCCTCATAAATTCAATTTATTTGATATGGGCCATGGAAAATGAGAGAACCATAGTGGTTGGGCATGTTGAAAACATGCACTTAGAAGGCATAAATTGTATGGAGAGTCTCATGTGCATAGGTGTGTGTGTGTGTGTGTGTGTGTGTGTAGACACACACATGCTATTTTTACTTACGCATGAGATTTTTACTTACATGATATTTTTTTTTTTGAGCAAGTACTTTTAGAACATTTCAATAAGTGATGTTGATAGAACAATGCCATATAATTTTCAATAGTGCCATGGAATAAGATGTTCACAATCCATGAGAGGTGAGAATATGAAAATATATTATCAACTAGAAATGAACGTAGTTTTTATTTTTCCATACATGATATACAGTCCACTAATGATTGTGTGAAGAGTAATAAAAAAATATGTCAAACCATGGATACACTAAAACATTTCCCCCACATCTAAGGTTGACCAATGAGCTAAGCTACATACCTATTGGCTAATGAATGATGTCGGGTTAGGGGGTGTTTCTCTGATAGGTCATTGTTAATTTCTCATCATTAGATTGAATTATATGTCAAGAGGGAATTTTACTCTAGATCTATCACTATTTTAATGGTCTGATGTGTAACCAACAATTATATTTCCAAAATAAAGAGATATTATGCATGCCTATTGAGAAATGATGGTCCCATTAATTTTTATGGGAAATTATTGTTTTCTTTGGATATTGGCCATTCTAGATTCACTTCTTGCCTTCTATGGTAATTGACTAAACCTTTTTCCAATTTATTCAACTTGTAATTGTAAGGCATCTATGTAGAGTAGGATATTTTATTGTGCCTCAATTCATTAAGTTTTTTTTTACATTCTTTATTAGCGATGGCGGTGAGTGTTTCCACATGAATTTTTTTTTTTGTGACCCTTGCTTATAATCTCCATTGTTCAGGCTCTTCCTTGGAGAGATTAATGGGCCTTGTGTCTACATGGAATTCTACCTCTTCTTCTTTTTTCACATACAAGTATAACTCATATCATGTGAATAATTTTAATGCATGTCTCTTGACTTTTTAGATGCCCTTGAAAAGGTGGATGGGAAAGATTATGGTGCTTCTTGTCAAATATTTGTAGTCCCTCTCACTTGTTTAGAAATATTTTATGTTTGTGATTTTCCTTGTAGTTTGTAGGCTATAAAGGATGTAACACTTGTGTATATAGGTTATAAAACGTTTTATGTGATAAATTTTTTGTCATGCCTACAATCGTATCTCCTCTTGTACTCTTATTTTATTCAAGTAGCATAATTTGTGTATGGTTTTTCTTTGTGATGGTGAGTGAGTTCATGTTATTTTATGCTACTATGGTAACATATATGTATTTCCATCTGTATATAATTGTGATTTTATGTAACTATAAATTTTATTATTGATTTAAAAGTATAAATTTTTATATAACTTGATGTGCTTGTCATGATGGGTCAGGGCCAAACAATGTTTTTGCATGAGTGAAACCCCCTACACTATCCACTTGTTGCTGGAGTGTTTCTTCTCTTCATGTAGAAAAGTGGTTACTCCAACCATGTAGGGGCATAAAATAGTTCAAATCCCCTAAGTGCTACATATGCCAACATTAGTTTAGCTAAAATTAATTAAATTTAGATTATTGTAGAATCTAGTTATAACTTTTTACTGCGTTTGTTTTTTAAAGTATTTGAACCTTGTTGATAATTTCAAAACACTTGGAATGAAGAGAATTGAAACATGTTGGCTTGAAGACAGTTATTCTACCCCCACAGATGAGTATAAATACAAGGAGTTTGATATGAAGTGCAAAATTCAATAAGGAAGTCGAGGAGAAAATAAGTTGAAGCAGAAGGGAGGAAAATATAGATTTTGGTCAAGCTTTTTGGTGAGCACCAGTATTGTAGCAATAATGCTACAACTCCTAGGGCTTCCTAATTTACTTTTATCAACCGAGTAGTTCGCAACAAACTTGGAAGCGATGGTGTTGTATGCACAAGTACTACCTCTTACTGCACGATGTCACTTGGTCAGCTGGTGATCCAGGTGGATGTTGGTGGCCACCCACCTATCCCATTTGGACCCCCGCAAATGTCTCTTTCAGTTTTTCAGTTTCTGTAATTGTTGCACAATTTACTATTTTTAGCAGTTTTTTCGGGTCTTGAACTTCCGGAGCCGTTTTGAGGCCCTAAACGACGTTTTTTGGGAAATATGGGGGCAAAATGGGTCCATGGACCGATGTTTCCCTTCCCAAAGTGGTAGTTCTCGGATAGATCTTTCTAACGAGCTATCATACGCGTCAAACGGAGATCGTATGCCAAAGTTACGACCATGGGAAATTGATGTACCAATTTACCCAAAACGGGGCCCACAATTTGGCGTTTCATCTTCTAGGGGTAGGTTTTGGAATGTGAAGGGTTTTCCATTGTTTCTCAACAATAAATAGGCCTTCGAGCCTCATTGTAACACAATTCAGAACAGTTCAGAGGCATGTAGCGACCACATCTCTTCTCAAGATAAGCTACCATCGCCCTGGCTGGTTTATTTCCATTTCTGGTTGTAAGCATATTTCAGTATTTTCCATTAATGAAATGAAGTATTATTTCCGCTGCATATTTGTGTATATGGTTATCTCTGTATTTTGTTGCGTTCCTGATTAAATCCGGATCAGTGGTATCAGAGCAGTCTACTTTTTCTCGTTCTTTGCATGTCCCCGACGAGGTCAGGATATAAGGAGTTAGGGCTTGAACTGGTCGAACCTTTGCGAGACCAGCCTCGAAAATCCCGACGACCTCCCATGGCGGATGAGAAGAAAGACGAAGGGGCAGGAGATCCTATCAAAATCTTGCTCGAAGAAGCCCTCGAGCGGCAACGGAACGCGATGATGGACAGCTTTGTGCAGATTCTTCAGCGGCTACCTAGAGGTGACGCATCGGCTTCCAGCGGCGACTCTGGAAACGCCACGCCCTTTAAGGTACAAGTTAATTTTGAAATCCCCATCTTCGAGGGTAAAATAGACGCAGATGCCGTAGATAAATGGTTAAATCTGCTAGATGGGTATTTCTCTGTTCATGAGTTTTCAAGTCGGGAAAAGATTGTTTTCGCTCTTCTTAAAGCAGCCCCCCACGTCCAGGACTGGTGGGAAACCTACTGCGAGCAGAAGGATGAGGATGAAAGTACAGGCTCA
>APFE031096190.1:0-18920 GCA_000404065.3 Pinus taeda
CTGTGACCGAATGGAACCCAAAGTGAAGGAACCCTGAGCCGGAACCATGTGCGAACACATTTTTTGAAATGGAATATTTTGTAGGAATATTCATAGAGAATATTCTTTGATGCTACAAGGAATATAAAATATTCCCTATGTGGCCATATTTGCAAGTGGTGGAATGTGGCCAAATTTATACTCATTCACTAGTACAAATGGGGCCAAAATATGATGGCTATTAGTCGGATATGAGACCTTTTTGTGTCAACTATCTGATGCATCGGTTCTCATCATATTATCACTTGAACTCAATCAAATAGTCGATAGTTTAGTAATCTTTGGATATTTGATAGTACATATGTCGATTATCTGACACATAAAAAGGCCAAAATTTTCATTAAAAATATGACGTTTAGAATTCAATTTTGTGACACTAAAAATCATCCGATATTTGATAGATTGAACATCGAATATCCAAAAGGTCTCTCACTAGTCCGTCTTCAGATATTTGACACATAGGTCATTTTGTCCGATGTGAAGAATCGATGTTTAGGTATTGAGTAATCGACGATATAGGTAAATTGTGCAAAAAGAGTGTTCTCGCTCCCACGCTCACAAGCTGGTGGTGTATTGTCAGATATGCGAAAGATGAGAGTGTTAAACTATCGGTGCTTCTATTTGTCGATTATTCGAAGAGTAATTTGACTAATAGCCATCAAATATTCGATGGTAGACCATTACCATCGAATATTCGAAATAGGTTTGCGTTTTAAACAAAAGATATAATACACTCTTGGCATCAAGTATTTATATGGAAGAAACTATATGTTACTCGTGGTTTGTGCAACCCCTCTAAGATATAGCAATAATGGATCTTTAACATGATATCCATTGTTATTTTATTTTTGGATCAAAACTTCAAATCTATGCAGAGTTTCAGGGGAACACCTGTTGTGAAGCAACTACGAGAGAGGAGTACAACTACTGAATGGAGATCGACACTTGGGAATTGGCATCTCTTCTTATGGATAGGTCCTCCATGACTAATATGGGATTTTTGTCATTGTTTCTTTGTTTGGAGATCATCCAAGATGATTATATGATCAATTTGATTCATTCCATAAATGCTAGTGACATTTTGGACATATTTTAGATGATTATTTTCAAGGAGGTTCCCACTTCTTTTGTTTTGAGTGTTAATATAGAGGATGACAATGCTACAAAATTAGTGTACTCTCTTATCACTTCGTAATTTACCAAGGATATGGAGAGAAACCTAGAGGTAACCACAAAACCACTTGCAAAGCTGGGATCTAGCCCTTACAACTTCAGAGAGGGATCTCTCTTTATGATTTAGATTTT
Organism: Pinus taeda; assembly: GCA_000404065.3. Taxonomy (NCBI): domain Eukaryota; kingdom Viridiplantae; phylum Streptophyta; class Pinopsida; order Pinales; family Pinaceae; genus Pinus; species Pinus taeda. The sequence continues at coordinate 1,345 of APFE031096190.1, forward strand.
TGTTTTAAGATATTAGGCTATTTATTGAGTTCCGAGGTTATTTTTTCAAATATTTGGTTGAAATTTGCAGGGAAATTCCATTGGGAATGGAGTCATGAATCTTAGGGTGATAAAATACAAAAATAACAGAGAAGTTGTAACAGGGCAGGGTAGGCAAACTTTTGAATCTTTTAAAGTATTTGTGGAGTGTTTAGGATGAACACAATTTAAGTTCAATTTTATATAGAGCAAGCTTTGATGAATTCTACACTTAACATCATAGTGAAAACATTAATATTGTTTACAAGCCAGAGTAGAGTACATTTAAGTAAATGCACCCTTAATCTTCTTGAAACAATAAAGATAGAAAACAAATGGAAAACTGAGAAAATAAAAATTTCACATGAGAAAGTATATCACCAGATGGTTTAACATAGGAATCCTAGAACAAAACTTCTCCGTATTATTGAAAAATGATCACTTCAGTACAATTCACAACTTACATCAAAATGTGGCTCCTTTCTTCATACAAGTTCCAACCTTTTCTAAGTCCTTTTACTAAATATTTATAGAAAATTTTTACATCTCATATTGGACTTCAAAATAAAATAGATTTACAAAATAATATTTGTTAAAGAACAAATATTTTAGATATAAAGGAAGAAGATAAGGAAAGTCTGGTAAAATTTGCTACGATGTTGAGGCTTTGAAGGAATCTGGTGCTGATTGTGCCTATTTTGTTACAAATGCTATCTCTCTACTGCCAAAATTTCAGGGCTTCAATTTTATTTACTCGATCAACTCCAGCAATTGGTCCCACATTTCTTCATTTGGGATAGAAAAGTTTATCATGCTTCTCAACCTTTCATCCACTTCGATGTAAATGTTAAAAGTTGGGTTATTGAAAAAAAGGTGATGAATCTCATGTTGAATATTTAAATCAAACTGTAGGCCTTCTATAAATGCTTCTCAACTAATAGTTCATTTGGACTTTACAAACTTTGAAGCCTCAAAAACTATGTTACACAGTGCAATATCTTCTTTATCTCTGGTGAAATCCTTGGGATCACATCACTACAAAGCAAGCATAATGAGGTATGTATAAACTTATCAACAAAATCATTGTAAATATACTTCTTTGAGTTATTTCTAACCAGAGAAGTCTAGTGAATCATTGACAAAGGATTTCCCCCATTATCTATCTTCTGTAAAGGAAATTTGAACCTATTGGTTGATGAAATAACATAAGATAAACCAATACCGACTAATATTTGAAAACACCTTCCACTTTGAAATTTACAAATTGATCATGCATTGGACAAAAGTTGATTGTAATTGTAAATAATGGATGGCTTTTTGCCAACTACAAAAATTGACAAAATTCCAAGAAATATTTTATCTACCCATTGATCATTAGAATACCTAAGTTTTCAGGTTACCATAGAAATTACTTGTTTGGACATTTCTGGGAAGATCAAGATTGGGTATGGGGGATTGGTCCGGGGTAATTTAGCATTTTCAGGGAGGAAACATTCGAAGATTTGCGCTGTCTGAGGGAAAGTCAACATTTTGTATAATTCCATCAATACATTGGCTGAGAAAGGACGACGGGAGGCTTGGTAATCAAGTTGCAGGTCCTGGAAAATACCTTAAGGGGAAATGGAGAAGATGAATTCATTATTTTGAGAAATAACAAATTTTGGCTTGGCAGGTATCAAAGATGGAACCAAGTGGAGAATTTAGCAAAAAAGTGAGTTTGGGGGAAAATAAACCGAGGGAGAATGGATTCCCAAACATTCAAATCATAACTTTTGTTAAGAAATTTTTTCTTTGCCTAGTTGTGAAGTTCGTAAAGATCGGATTCACAATGGGTCTCGACAATTTTATACTAGGTGTCGATCAGAGGGGATTTATCAAAATTAGGGATAGGAAGAATCATGGGATTTTTATCTGGAACTTTCTCCTTTCCTTTGCATGTTAACATCTTGGAAATGGAACAATAGGAAGGCCGAAAAATAGTATAAGAAATCTCTTGATGGAAAGAATTCTAAAGGACAAGGTTACCTAGGTGAAATGGTCAAGTTCACAGAGAAAAAACTGCTGTAGAATGTTGACAGTTGGTTGTAGCTCGATGTTCAACTTACATAACCAATGGTGTCATGAAAGGGGTGAATTTTAGGCTTCCAGGGGTTTTTATAGCAGTTCGATCGGTTGTATAACAGAAAACCCGACATTATGGAGTAGGGGAAATTTATTGAGAAAACGAATAAACAACGAGAACTTTAAATGAAACAACGTTGAAAATTGTATTTGGCAGTAAATATTTGAACTTTGAACAACTAGTCAACGTGGAGGGGGTGGCATGGAAGAACAAATGACAAAAGTGGAGTGGCAGATGAGAATATAGACAACAAGAGTTTACTGGTGGAGGTAACAGATAGTCGGGAGATGGCGGTATTTCACGGGGGGTGTAGGTGATAAGTAGTTTCGAGAGGAGAACCCCCCAAATGCTGCAAGAGTTTCCATGTCACTCCAAGTGGTTTGGGTGGAAACCACATTTTGCGCCCCCCTCGTGTTAACTGTTAGGAGTGGTGGGGGTGGGGGAATTATCCCTTTGTCGTAGATCTTGGTGGGAATGATCTGGGTCATCTGTTTTGAGCACACTGTTTAACCGCAAATGACAAATGAACCTTGTTGTATTGTTTCATGGCATAATACATTATAACCAAAGTTTGATAATACTGTATGAAATTTATATTTTGAAATTTAAAGTGGCATTTTGATTGGCTCGCTATAGGGGCTTATTTTTTATTTATTCTTTTTTGTTTTTGTTTTCACACACACACACACACACACACACACATATATATATCCCCTATTTATCTATTTTTCCTTTTCCTTTCTGCAACTTTTGAAAATAATTTGCAGAATGTAATAATTATTTACAACATCTCATGGGATAAATTAAACTGATAATCATCAATTGATCCTATAAATTATAGGACCCTAATAGTGGCTCCAATGGGTATGGCATCCTCCCTGTGAGGCACTAAGAAAACCGTTGATCAATAGCCTTCTCCATTGGGCATATATGTTTATCACTAAACTAGGATTGACCTCTGTAAACTGAAAAACCAAACAAAATATAACAGTAAATCATATGAACTTAGGGCCTTCACTACGGGCTTCAATTCCTGACGAAAATCCACTTGCACTTGCAATATTTAAAATATTAAAATGATATATACAATGATGTGTTTGTTACCTGCTGACTTCAAGTGAAATAATGTTTGAGAAATCTGCAATTAACAGGCCCTCTAGGAAATGTTTCTCCAGTGAGATCTTCAAACAAAAATGCATGAGTTCCTAAGGAAACTACAATCCTATAAGGGCCTTTCCAAAAACTATCAAGATTCCCATGTTTCTCTTTCTCTCCATTCTTGGCATCCCACTTTAAAAAATATGACATAGCTGAAAATAACCTGCTTTAATCTGCTTTAATCCTCGTGTCATGAATTCTCTTAATTTCATCTTGAATGACCTGTGTATTGTTGTAAACCTCTTCTCTAGTATGCTGCAAACATATGAATTTCCTGATCCTTCTCTGGGCATCAATTGGTTCCGCTTCCTCTTCTTGCAACAATTCTAGCACTGGAATTCCTAGGGAAAGAGGAAAAACTACATCTACTCCATAAACCAATTGGAAAGGTGACATTCCAATTTATTTCTTTGTGCTTATCCTATCAGCCCATAGGGCATTTATTAATTTCTTGTGCCATGATTTCTTGTTTTCTTGCAGTAGTTTCTTTATGATGTTTACTAGTGACTTGTTAAAAGATTCAACTAACCCATTTCCATGAGGATAATAAGCAATAGAATGACCTAACACTATATGATACTTGTTACAAAAATAAATCATCCTTTTTGATTTAGAAGTAGCGACGTTATCTGTAATAGTTTTGTAGGGACAACCAAATCTGGAGAGAATATGGTCTTCAATGAACTGAATGATGATAGAATATGTAGCTTGTCTAGTTGGAATTGCTTTAGGATCGACTTGTGTTTTTTTTTTATATGTAAGACTAATTGATACTCTAGCAATTCAATCTAAACTACCCCAGATTGGGGAAACCAGCTTGACATAGCAAACATAACCAACAAAAACCAGAGCAGTTAGCAACTCCTCTAAACCCGTTATCTGAACAACAAAAATCCCTGGACGTGACATCTTTGGACTTAACCCCCTAGCAACAAAATCAATGGACAGATAATCTAATTGGAAAGACATTGACTGACTGGACCGACCCGTCATTAGCAGAAGGAATATATGGTTGGACCACGAGGCGTCACTTGTCCCCTTCCTCGTCAGGTTGCTACTCGACCACGAGGCACGCATACTGATCCCAATCAATACCTTTTCCTTTCACATCCTCCCCTGGCTGCTCTGCTTGATGATGAGTGTTGCTTGAGTTGCCAACATGTCTCATCATCAGTGCTGCGCCTACAGAGCTGCCGCCAGCCTGCTATGTGCCTCCTTCGTCAACTTCTCCTCCCTGCATTTTGCTGTGACCAGAGCTTTGGCCAACCTCCTTCAAATTTTCCTCATGACTTCGACCCAACTCCGGATGTTGCATCTCCTGTGAGAGCTTTGTCGAATGTCTTACTAGCTCCCTGTTCAACTCCTCTTCTTCAGTGAAGATGATGGTTAAATTAGCAATTATGATGGGTCGATCCAGTCGACTTTGGAACCTGCATTGGGTGACATGGGGGATAGGGCCAGGACGCAGCTGAGGAATAGCAGAGTGGAGCCTGAAGTCGTTGGGCGAATTCATGGAAGCCATCCCACTCCCCTGCCCGCTGCGCGTATTGGGATGTCTAGGAAAAGACCTGGGCGGAGGCAGGTGTTCCTGGTACTGGGGGGAGAGGGGGGAACCGAGCTCTGCGCTGCCTGAGGGTGAGCGTTGCCACCTTGAGTTCCTCCATGACGACTTCTCATTTTATGCTTGACCATGCTTGCGAGGTTGGAGAGCGAATTTGCAGGGTGAGCAGTTGGGAGGGGAGCTTGATTGGGGAAACTAGCTAGACATAGCAAACATAACCAACAAAAACTAGAGCAGTCAGCAACTCCTCTAAACCCGTTATTTGAACAACAAAAATCCCTGGACTCAACATCTTTGGACTTAACCCCTAGCAACAAAATCAATGCACCGATAATCTAATTGGAAAGACATTGAGTGACTGGACCGACCCGTCATTAGCAGAAGGAATATCTGGCTGGACCACGAGGCTTCACTTCTCCCCTTCCTCGTCAAGTTGCTCCTCGACCACGAGGCACGCATACTGATCCTAATCAATACCTTTTCCTTTCACATCCTCCCCTGGCTGCTTCGCTTCATGATGAGTGTTTCTTGAGTTGCCAACATGTCTCATCGTCAGTGCTGCGCCTACAAAGCTGCCGCCAGCCTGTTGTGTGCCTCCTTCATCAACTTCTCCTCCTTGCATTTTGCTGTGACCAGAGCTTTGGCCAACCTCCTTAAATTTTTCCTCATGACTCTGACCCAACTCCAGATGTTGCATCTCCTGTGAGAGCTTTGCCGGATGTCTTACTTGCTCCCTGTTCAGCTCCTCTTCTTTAGTGAAGACAATGGTTACATTAGCAGTTATGATGGGTCGATCTAGTCGACTTTGGAACCTGCATTGGGTGACATGGGGGACAGGGCCAGGACGTAGCTAAGGAATAACAGAGTGGAGCCTGAAGTCATTGGGCGAATTCATGGAAGCCATCCCACTCCCCCGCCCACTGTGCGTATTGGGATGTCTAGGCAAAGACCTGGGTGGAGGCAGGTGTTCCTGGTACTGAGGGGGAGAGGGGGGAACCGAGCTCTATGCTGCCTGAGGGCGAGCGCTGCCACCTCGAGTTCCTCCACGACGACTTCTCATTTTATGCCTAACCATGCCCGCGAGGTCTGAGAGCGAATTTGCAGGGTGAGCAGTTGGGAGGGGAGCTTGATTATGAAAGCAGGGCTTCTGAGCGGGATTTACAGGGCAAAGATGAGAGTGGGAGAAGTGGTAACCATTCCGAAGATCAATGCAACAAAATTTCCAGCAGCGTCTCCTTGTAGCTGTTCTACTACAAGAGAATTCAACCTGCGGAGGACAGCAGCTGAGGAGCAGTGGATGGTCTGAAGGCTTAGAGGACTCCATTCTAATATCAATACCTTCCAACTTTTGGCCAGAAGGGCCATTTATTGCGACTTGCGCGCTGGCCAACTTCCGCTTGCTATGAGTTTGGGTTCGAGCACGTTTCACCTGCTGGGAGGTCCTTGCACTGGTAGTTCTAATGGTCTCCATTAATGCTCTTGGAAAACACCCGCATCCGGGTAGGATCGACTTGTGTTGAGATGAAGAACTTGGGTGAATTTCTCCAATAAAATCCAAACCCCACTGCTAGAAAGGCACCTCCACTGAGATAAGCTTGAGGGTAGAGGTGGGAGTTTTCTCTTGGCTTAAAAAATTTGACATTGATGACAAGTTGAAACTTTTTTATGAACATCTGAAAACAAGGTAGGCCAGTAAAAACCACCTCTCAGGATTTTGTTGGCATTGTTCTTCTAGTATAAATGTCCTCCACAGTCACCTTGATGAAATTCCTCAGTGACTTTATCTGCTTCATCCTTTAATAAACAATTCAGTAAAATACCTCAAGCATCATTCCAATATAGAGATTGATTCAAAATGCAGAAATTTACAACTTTTAGTTTAAGAAATCTAGCGTTGGTTTTGGTCAAATCAGCGAGAGCTTGTAAATTCTGTAAAACATACACAATATCTGCGTACCAGGGGGAAGTAAGAAAATTTTCTGAAACATTTGGAGTCACCATCTCTTGTTGTTGATCTAGAGCATCTACAAAATTTATGTCCAGTGCATGAAAATTTGACACAGCCATCAGTTTGGCTAGTCCCTGACCTTTGATGAGTTTAACAGGCTTTATCTCAATGTCATATTCTAAAATTACTGCAATCCGTTTGCCTCTTTTCCCATCTGGATAAGTTTGAGTGAAAATATCTTTCACCATTACACTTGGAAAGAAAGCAATTACGTGGGAATGTAGAATAGATACTCTAAAGTCCTTAGAGCCTTTACAAAAGCAAAAACTTGCTTTTCCATGATGTTGTACTTCAAGGAGACATCACTTGAAGCTTTGTAGAAAGATATTATAGGTTGTTCGTGTCCCTCCTTATTTTTCTGCAACAAAACTACTGCAATAGTGTGTTCTGATGCAAAAGAAAAATCTTGAAATCTTTAGTAAAATCAGGGCTAATTAAAACAGGGGCACATGTCAAAGCTACTTTCACTTCATTGAAAGATATTTTAGCCTCATTATTCCATTTTATTTCAATATCCTTCTTCAACGTGTTTGTGATTTCTCTCAAAATCTCGGCTAGGTTTGGGATGAATCTTCTCAGAAAATTTATCTTGCCAATGAAAGAATGAATTTATTTTTTGTTCCTTGGAGGATCAATCTTCATTGTGAATTCAACTCTGCTGGGGTCTATTCTGATACAATTCTTTGAAATAATGTGATCAAGTAGTTTTCCTTCCCCTAAACAAAAAACAAACTTTTTGGGGTTCAAGGAAATACCATATTTCATGCATTTATCAACAACTATCCTTAAGTGAAGCAGGTGATCTTCATCTGTTTTGGAGAATACAATAATGTCATCTGGATAAATAACAATAAATCTACGCTTCTCATATGCAAAATATCCATTGCTCTCTGGAATGCGGCCTCTGCATTCGTAAGGCCAACGGGCATCTTTACATACATAAAGGTTCCCCAAGGTGTTGTGAAAGATGTTTTATGTTGATCATCAGGATAAACTACAATTTGGTTATATCGTGAAAAGCCATCGAAGAAATAAATTCTACTGGAACCAACTAATTTCTGTAAAATATGATCCATTTTAGGTAGAGGGTAGTTATCTTTGAGTGACACTTTGTTCAAATTCCTGAAATCTACACACAGTCTTATTTCTCCTGTATTTTTCCTTGTTGGAACTAGTTTTGATACCCATTTTGAAAATATTAAAGGCACAATGATTTTGGCATCAAAAATCTTTTTAACCTCTTTTTCTACCAAGGGTAACAAAACTGGATTTACCTTTCTTCTTGAAAGGTTTTTGGTCTTCTCCGATGGGAATGGTATTTTGTATAATATTGGTACCATATGCCTTTAGATCTTCATAACCCTAAGCAAACACATCAGAATATTCTTTTAATAGATCAACATACTTCTATTTTTCATTTGGAGTTAAGGACTTGGAAAACTTTACAATGTTAGGCTTTTCCTCAGTACCTATATTACAGTCTTCAACCTCACCTCCTACAGGTTCTATATTTTGCTTCTTAGCCACATCATTAAAATCAAACAACTCTTCTAATGGCACCAAGCCCATTGGTAACACATTGTCTTTCAATTGTAGGACCTCAAGCTCTTCTAGAATTTCATTAGTCTCATTCAACACTATTTCATTTATATAATCATCTACATAGTTATTTGTACCAATATGTACATTCTCAAATTATTCTTTTAATTGCAATTTTTTTTCTACTTGCTTATCACTACCAAAAACCTGCCAATATCTAATATTATCTAGGACCATTGACCTATGCTTCACTTCCACCTAAATTTTTTTATTAGGATTAAAAGGCATCTTACAAGTGCTGGCTGAAGTAGCCAATGCATCAACTAAGATATTTTGATCCCTAGGAATCAGAGAAACTCATACTCCAGGAAACACTGCAGAAAATCTAAGACAACATTCTTGTAGGCCCTTTACCTAGGCTGTTTAGCCGAGTACTCACCTTTAATTTGATTAATGATGAGTTTGAAATCACCATGTATCGAAATTGTTTTAGCTCCCAAACTTTTCAAAATTTACAGTCCTAAAATTAGTGTTTCATACTCAGCTATATTATTTGTGCATTGGACATTGAGATTGTAATAATATCCCTCTGCTATACCTATTTGTGAATTTAAGACCCAAACACCTGCCCTTGCTCCTTCCTTTCTGACTTCTCCATCAAAATGCATGTTCCAAAGGGCTTCATCCTCTTTATCTTCCTTTTCCAGCATCTAATTTCATCTCCTCTATTTTACTCAATTTTGTTTTCAAGTTTGACACTTCCTCTTTTGCACATATGTCATTATATAGAATGAAGGAAGCCATATATGAATGCACAAAATACAAGGGATAATTAATTGGTTTGTCTTTTATTCTTACCATATATTTCATTAATGCTTCCATGTACAACCTTCTTTGTTGACCAAAAACAAGAATTGTAGCATATGTCATGTCCATCTACAAACTATCCTGCAATTTTGCTCCCAATGATCTTGCAAACAACATTCCATATTTGACAGGTATGTCTGCCAATATAATGTCCATTATCAAAATCTTTGCTAGGATTTGAGCCAGAGTCACACACAAATCCTTGATGAGGCCTAAGAATCTTACTTTGATAGAATCAAAAGAATATAAAACAGAGAAGGGTGACAAACTACCATCTTGAGACTTCCCTTCAACTTTAGGTCCAAACAATAATTTAGGTTTGTCACGCGGAATGAGTCGAGGTTGCGGACAAGATTGACCTTCCTAGCATCTAAAGATATCTAGTGACAAGCAAGCCAATAAAAAACTATCTTTCTCTAAATATGCAATTAAAAACAAAGGCAAACAAGTGTTTTAGGCCTACCTTGGGTCCAATGCAAGTTTATGGAAGCCTCGCTCCCTCGCTCCAAATGAGCTTCCTTGAAGCGTAAGTCTGCAAACACAAACAAGCAAACAAAATAAATAGCACCTGAAAAGCCAATATCATAAAGAATATTCATCATAATGATCAAGGAGATTATGAAACAAACCACATAAGACAATTTGTTGAGAAAAATGAATCTGATTGTATTAATTCAAATGAAAGAAGAACTTTACAACCTGTGCCTTGATGTTGTACAAGCTCCTCCCAAGGTCTAACAAGAAGTCTCCTCTACTTTGACAAGTTTCACTCACTTCCAAATGAAACCAAAAGGTATGTGATCTCTCCTCTCAAGTTTAACTAGGAAGTCCCAATTTCATCAGCATTTACCCTAAAAATGTTCAGCTTCTAACCTCCCTAGCAACTGACCCAATGCCTTAATTTATAGTGCAATGGAGGGAAGTTACTAGGTCCTCCTTCAAAGGGATAAAGCCCTCCTTCAAGGGGATAGCTCCTCCTATCAAGGGATTAGCTCCTTCTCTTTTGGGATGCATGAACCACCTTGGAGCGAACAATCCACATCAAAATTCCTTCTAGAAACATCTAGAATTAACCCAAAGTGAGTTTTTTAGAATAAACTTGCGCCTTTTTTACTTTTATAGGGGTACGCACCCACCCCTTTATAGACAGAGCATGCAGATACGCAGGTAACATGAACAAAGGGTGCAGGCCCGCAGGCAAAAGTGAGAGAAAGTGCGGAACCAGATCTTTATTGATTTTTAACATCTTTCTCTCATTTTCAAAGCTTGACAAGAGGGGCTAAGGTCTGAGACTTGCTTAGGAGGACAGTATAAGTGATGATAGACCCATACTGGCTGCAAATATTCATGGTGACGATATTTTTGTGTAACAGATTGCCCCCTAAAGTGCGAAATCTGTAGTAGATGAGGATTTCATTTATCATTTAGGAAGAGTGAAGTACTTTATCATTTCGAGGATCATCTTGCGGACAGCCCGGTTGGAACCTGTAAAAACATTCAGTGAAAAATATATATATGAGATCATATCATCGCTGAGGTAAGCATTCCCATACTAAAAAAAAACTAACTAGAAAACTAACTATTGCTCTGATATAGGAATGATCTTGTAATACATCACAAGTATAGACACATGTAGACATAGTATGGACGCAACCATCTGTTTATGAATAGTCTACAGCATAATGAATACAAATTTCCTCACAACCTGGATGGTGGAAACTAGATCCAGGGTCTTCATTTCTACTTCTCGAAATAGTATGATTCTATCCATGCGAATGAATGTGTCGAAGTCGAACATGGTAGAAACCACTTGATTACCAGTTGATGATGTAAACTGTTAACAAGTGAAACCACCAATAATGACAATGGCTCTCAAAGTACTTAGTACAATCCATGAGATGTGATTAGATGTGTTGATGTCGAACATGTCACGGAATCCTTCGATCGAAGGTCAATGATGCAACCTATCGTCGAAGACGAGAAACCTGCCATTGAGGCATGTAGATCCCAAGGTACTGGCGATTTCTAGATCATCTTTCCAGATAAAGAGCTGAAGTCGATAAAAAGCGATCCGTCGTAGGCAAGCCCACAACACGAAATCATAGATCAAATTTGAAAAAATTTAGTTGCAAGGACTGACTCAGGGATGGTCAAGATGGATGACATATATTTTGCAGATGAATGACTTATTCGCACTGACCTCTTGAACACATAACAACACAACAGATGGTTTGGTTACGAATGACCCAAAATTAATACCCAGAAACCGGCTGAAGACTTTCAATGAGGTTTGATCAACTGGTAGGCGAAGGATTTCCCAACCCAGGTGAATGAAAGTGTCATGTTCAAGAGTGGTTACAAAGTATGACAAACAGGCTCATTTTTCTCTCTTTTCCCCCACCATTTCTGGCAAGTACCTCTTTATTTTTTACAAGCTTGAGGAGGATAACATATGCTTGATTATAAGCTCATCCTTCGGATGAGTCCAACTTAGTTTAAATTCAAACCCTAAGAAGGAGTGGTCAGTTCCTCTTTGTAATTGAACAGGTCCTTTACTGTCGAAATTTAACGAGTCCAGTATAGGAGAAACTCGACGTTTTTCATTTTTATAGAGTCTGAAAAAACTTAAGAAGACTCCAGGGTTGACCTTTTTCGTAAATTTGTGTCTCCCAAGCCCGAAAAAGTATAAAATAATAATTGAGAGAACCGCTTGATCTTTTACGACCAAGGAGTACTTTTCGTAATTAGTGCCTCTGATCCGAAAAAGTAAAAAAGCGATCAGCGACACGTCGTTTTATGACCAATATCGAATTCGAAACGACAAAAACTTGGCAATCTTTTCGTGTTTTTACAGTCAGAAAAGGGCTGTAAGAGGACCATCTTTTTAGTTTCGTTTTAACGAGCTTAAAAAGAAAAACTCGACAATCTTTTCATGTTTTAGGAGTCAGAAAAGAGCTTAAAGGTGACTCTAATGTTTTTTCATTGAAAATGACTGATTTCACCTGAAAAATACGTTATCCTAAACAAAAACTCAAGCATTACTCATACCTGTTTAAAAATGGGTAAAAATGTCGCAAAAAACACCTTTTTAAAGTGAAATATAAACAAATTTAGAATTTATTTACCCAAAAAACTTATAAAAAGGACTTTTACCATTTGAGATTTGGGTGAGAAAAAAGGGCTTTTGACCAGAAACTTCCCGTGAAGATTACGGGAAATCCGTCCGTCGGAATCGAGCGCCGTCTCCTCCAGGTAATCCACATCATCCTACTCTTCATTTTTGTCCGTTTGAAATCATTTTTTAGGGTTTAATTTTTGTTTTTAGGAGGTTTTTAGGTTTTAAAACCCGCGCGCGGGGGTCCGCAGGTTTACCACAGGGGACTTGCGTACCCCGACTTTTTTGCATTGGGAAAAAAGTCGAGGGTACGCACCTGCTGTGAAGGAAAGGTGTGGACCCCACCCACTGTCCCTAACAAGGGGGTGCGTACCCCGCGCAAAGGTTTTTAAAACCTAACTAACTCAAAAATTACCTAATGAAACCAATTTCATGCATTCTAATTCGCCTTTTTACTTGATTGTAGGATAAACATCATGCTTGATTGGCGAGAACGAGAGCACGAGGATGTGGACCTTGCTGCGATGAATCATCAACCTTCGATCGATGCATTGAAGGCATGTGGCTTATACAAATTCTGGGCCATACCTGGCATGAGGGCCCAGGTGGACTTTTTGCAGTGGCTGGTTGATAGATGGAGTATACAGGACCAGTGCTTCTTCATTGGTGGGCACCAGCTCGAAATCGAGCCAGCTGATATATACTTTTTGACTAGTTTGCCCAGGAGGGGTGAACATTTGACTCTATTTGGGCCCACAACAGGTGGTCAGTCTGTCGAGAGCCTCCGACTAGAGTTCTGTAATGTCCAAAACTGGGACAAAGGGATAGATATCAAAACCATATCCCGTCCTGAACTCATGGTTATTGGGTTCACAGTTACCAGACTCTGCGGTAGTGCAACTCTACACATTGCCACCAGATCCTAGATGCGGATGGTAGTTGATTTTTTTCGAGGCACCATTTTCAACTGGTGCGATGCTGTGTTGGCCAATGTAAAGGGCCAACTGACCAGGGCCGAAAACGGACAACTAAAGACTTTTGGGTATGGTGCTATAGTTGTGATTTTTGGTCTAGAGAGGGTTCCGATGTTGATCTCGCAACACCTCACTGTTGGAGCTAGGCTTTCTCGAGAGCCCAAACTGATGCGATAGGTTGCAGTTATGGCCCGTCATCCTGATGAGGGGACCGAGGTCGTTCAGTTCAAACCTGAGTATTTCCAATGGATGGAGAACCAGGTTTTTCTATTCAGGACTTTCCTTATGCTGGGGTTGATTTTCGTGGGGACCCAGACATGGCTCTTCCACCAGGAGAGCAATGGGATGATGCAGGTAAAATCATTTTCAACATTTTCCTAATTTAATTTTTTGTTGTTTTTATATCGTCCCAAAACTGATAGTAAAAGTTCAAATGCAGATGTGGGCCCATGGCGACCAGCCGCTCTCTGGCCTTACGAGAGGAAACAACCAGTTGCACCGACTCCAGCCCCATAGGACGAATCAACAGAGACTTTGGCCGAGTTGGAGAGCCATTTAGAGCGCTTGACAGGGGACATGCCCGAGACCAGTATAGATGACATCCCTCGTCGACTTCAACGCTATGTGATTGGGGTCCCAGGACCTTTTAGGATGTTCCTTTGTAAGGTGGCCCATGTAGTGGTTTCGTATCGAGATCATCACCACTGATAGGATGATTGCCTATTGTAGTCACATATGACATTTTTACTTTTTGTACTTATCATTTTTGCCGATTATAAGGTGTTTTTCAACCTATGATCGAGGACGATGTATTATTTTGACACACTCCTATGTTATATGATATCATTATTACCAGCTTATCTTGTTAAACATGTTATGGAATGTTTTTAAATTTACTTGTATGATTATTGCACATGTCTACTTAACATTTGAGAAGCAATTGCATCTGCTAATGTATTTAAAGATCTTGGAATATGTTGATATTCAATGTAGTCAAACTCACGTTCCAAGAGACGCATTCTCAAAAATAATCTTAATAAAACTGGATGTCTAATGGCGTATACTCTATTAAGCTGTAATACAACGAGTTCAGAATCTAACTTCACTATCAAACTCCGAATCCCAAATGAAACAGATTCAGATAATAACTCAATCACTGCACTATATTTTGCAATGTTGTTTGTTGTTTGACCGAGGCTTACCCCATGCATAGATACCAACTTGTCAGAGGTCAAATAGATAACCCAAGTTGCGGAAGAAATATTCCATGTACTACAACAAGCACCATCAGCGAAACCAATATACGTTTGGAGAGGCGTCGACATCTGCGATATCAAGAGTAAAACCAAGATAAGCAGGAATAACGACGAAAAAAACTCTCTAAGCTAAGCACACTTTTTAATCTAAAACACACAAGCTAGAAGGAAAACTAACCTAACTAAAAATCTCCACACTCATTTTAAGCATAATACCTCTTCAAGTAAAGACCATTTCTGGGTTTACCTAAATAGACCCTGTCAAAGTCTACCAATTCATAGGCCCCTTTAGCTAGCTTTCGCTTGACAACATAGGGACCATGCCACATAGGCATGAATTTTCCAGCGCCTAATTTATCATTTGCCTGATCGTACAATAAGATGAGATCTCCTTTTGAAAAATTTCCAGGGGTCACATTTCGATCATACTGAGCTTTAATACGTTTTGCATGATATTCGATCGCTAATGCAGCGTCGTGTCGATTCTCATCTAGCTGAGCCAAGTATAACAAATGTCTTTCCTCTTCGAAAGTGGCTGGAAGTAATTCGATGGCCATTCGCAATGACAGGATTTTTCACTCAATAGGTAACACAACTTCCAAACCATAAACTAGTTGGAAAGGAGTGAACCCTGTTGATGTTTTAACTGAGGTTCGATACGCCCAAAACGCTGAAAATAACATGTTGTGCCAATTTGACCAATGAATCCCAATGATTCGTCAGATCATGATGACTAGAACTTTGTTGATGGCTTCAACCAGGCCATTAGCTTGTGGATAATAAGGAGTTGAGTTGTCGTGACGCAAGCCAAGTTGGCCTGTAAGTTCAGTCATCATAACGTTTCGAAAATGATGCCCATGATCAGTGATAATCGCTTGTGGAACACCAAACCTATCAATTATATGATTGAATACGAAAATCGCAGCTGTTTTGCTGTTTGCCTCAAATGTAGGCATCGCCTCGGCCCACTTGGTAAAATAATCTACCGCAAGGATAGTATATGCATGCCCCCCGGCCGAGTGAGGGTTACATGTAATAAAATCGATACCCCATTTGGAAAAAGGACCAACGGCAACTATAGGGTGAAGAGGAGTAGGTGGAGCGCGCATCTTTCAACCAAAAACTTTGCAGTTGTGGCATTTTCAGACCGCAATAATACAATCTTTAAACATAGACGGCTAGAAATAGCCAGCGCACAATATCTTTTGGCTGTGGCATACCCAAACATATGACCGCCACACGCTCCAGAGTGACAGTCATTTAGGACCCTTTCAGCTTCCTCATGAGTCAAACAACGTCGAAAAACAGAATCCGCCCCACGACGATAAAGAGTATCTCCAATAATTTTGAATTGTTGGGATTGGAATCGTATTTTTCGACGGTCCGATCGTGAAATATTTGGCCAAAAGGATTGGGTTTGGAGATAAACGATGATATCCCCGTACCACGGATCTAAAGTGCTAATTAGAAAAAAGGATTCGTCCGCAATGGGTTCCTCCGCCACAATTTCCGTGTCAGCATGCAGGAAGTCACACATTAATTATGCAAAAACTAAAGATTTCTTTGACTTAGAATTTTCAAACTCCAAGTTGAACTCCTGCAGGATAACAATCCATTTGGAGTACTTTCCCCCCAACAATTGCTTTGTCAAAATATAGATCATAGGGTTGCAATCAGAAATAACTGTAGTTTTACGTAGTAAAATGTAATGATGAAAACGTTGGACAACTTGAACAGCTGCCAATGCCAATTTCTCCACATGTGAGTACTTTAGCTCAGTTCGATTTAATGTTTGACTAAGTTAATATATCACATGTTCAGTATCGAATTCATCTTCCTGAACTAACACCATTCCGATGGTGTAATAGGAAGCGGCGAGATACAAGAAGTAGTCCTGGTTGTAATTGGGAGGATGCAACAACAGTGAATGGGTCAACGTGTGTTTTAGAGCATCAAAATATTTCTCAGCTATCTCGTCCCAAAAGAATGAAGTATTATGCTTCAACAACCGGGTAAAACCCTTTGTGATCTCGGCGTAGTTAGGGATGAATCAACGTAAAAAGTTTGCTTTCCCTTGCAAACTTTGGAGTTGGTGAAGACTCGAAGGAGGAGGCAATTTGATAATGGCTTCAACCTTTGAGGGATCGATGCAAATGCCGACTTTCAAAACAACAAACCCCAGTAATCGACCCGTTTCAATACAAAAAACACACTTGTGGGGGTTCAACCTAATCCAATATTGCCTACACCTCATAAAGATTGCTCTTAAATGGACGAGATGATTAGCTCGATGTAATGAATGAGCAGGCAAGTCATCGAGATAGGGTTGCACAATGTGCTTGATATCATGAAAAGCATAAGACATGGCCCGTTGAAAAGTTGCCCCGACGTTCTTGAGACCAAAAGGTAATTTGCAATAAGCAAATGTCCCCCATGGACAAATGAATGTTGTTTTTGGTTGATCAGCAGGTAGAATATTGATTTGATTGTATCCGAAAAATCCATCCATGAAGGAGAAGATTTCGTTGCCGACACAATCATCAGTGATTTGATCGATATAGGGAGTGGGGTAATTGTCCTTTGGACAGGCTCGATTAATGTCCCTATAGTCGATACATATTCTTATTGTCCCTTGTTTTCTGTTAATAGGAACAATATTCGATACCCAATCTGTTAACAGGATCGGATAAATGAAACCTGCTTTGAGTAATTTTTCAACTTCTGTTTTAGTCGCAACAGCTTTTCTTGGGTGAATCTGACGCAAACGTTGTGGGACGGGTTTAGCATCCGGGTAGGTTTTGATTTCATGAACTACAATTGCGGGGTCAATTCCTGGCATTTCCTCATATGACTAGGCAAACACATCACAGAATTCTTGAAATAGGGCCTTATATGTTTGAATTTCATCTTCCGTACAAGAGGCACCTATATGAACATTTTCAACAATTCCAGGCTTAA